>JAJSOM010000150.1:0-34970 GCA_023052935.1 Piezodorus guildinii
CTTATATCCTAAAAACCTTCAAGGCATAATCTTCAATCCGCTTCCCAGTATGCAGTACCATTCCTTTCATCTCATGACCTCATCCAAATATCTTATAATATTCAAACCCCAGCTTTCCTACCTAGAACGTTTACTTTTCGTAACCTGGACGCTCCGACCCGTGAATTACTTTTACCTGACCTAGAAAAGATTAACTGGAGCAAAATCTATTCCTGCACCTCTATTGACTCCATGGTCGATATCCTCTCCTATAACCTTCTTCATATCCTTACGTCATGCTTACGCCGTAATATGCGTCATGCTTCTTCCTTATCCACATTTAAATATCTCCTTTTCCAGCATCTATTATCCCTCACAGACGCTTGTTGATCTTAAATCTGATACTTGATGACAGAATTTAATCATTAAAATGACTAAATCCTTACTTTATTTTGCTTCTGTTTGTTGTTTTGTTTTTTAACAAAATAAGTTGTTTTTTATTTTCTCATTCTATTGTACTTATTATCATTATTATTATGATTATTATTTCGTGAATTGTGTATGTATGTATGTGTGTGTAGATATTTTTTTTTTTTTTTGTTAAATTACTTTACCTATGTAAATAATTAAATCTATTTAATGTATTCTGGCCAGAAGTGCTATTTTTATTTGTAACATCAATGTTATTCTTAAGGGACTATGTCCCATAATAAGGTACATTGTCTATATTCTATTCTATTCTTATAATATATATATATAATATATATATATATATATATATATATATAATAATTTCGTTTGAAATAATTCGGGTTTTAGGTCATTAAACTAATGACCTAAAGTTTAATGACCTAAAACCCGAATTATTTCAAACAAAATTATAATATAAAAAAGAGTCGATGAATTAATTTGCTGTATATATATAATATATATATATATATATAATATATAATATATATATATATAAATAGAGAGAGAGAGAGAGAGAGAGAGAGAGAGAGAGATGCTTTATTTATTGGAAATGCTTCCCAATCCACCAGGATATCAATCCCTATTAGACATATTGCACATATATTTTCCTTTTGCTTTATTTTATTTATTTATTTCTTACTAACCTATTCCACTTACTAAATTTCTATTATATACATTTTTTTTTTCTTTTATTTTTTTACATCAACTTTATTCATCTCTCCTAAAAATCTTATTTTCTTTTTCTCTTTAAATAGATTAAAAATTACAACCTTTTGTGCAAATATTATAAAATCAAAATATAAATAAATAAAATATTTTATTGTTACTTGCAACAAGAGGTGTAATAGCTGTAATAAGGAAGTTCATGAATAAATTACTAATTTTGGATTTTATTACATATTTTTCATCGAACATATTTTTATTCCTTGGTAGATGTTCTTTCCTACAAAAATTTTGGCGAAAAGGTTATTTTTAATAGAACTATATATAACTTATAACCACAGATCGTGTAAGCACAGGCTATGAGGGAGTGAGTTGGTGACCGAAACAGCTATTGGCTGTTATTTCATCTTTCTTGGGCAGGTAAAATTCTATTCTGTTCTGATTAATTATCGATAGTTTATATTTAATTTATAAGTGTAATAGTGCATAATATAAGTAACTGAAAGTTTTTTCGTTTTTGTTGATTATCCAAATGACCTTCAAGATTTGAATCCAAATTCTATATGGTCAGTACTAAAAGTGGTAGATATTTTTTATTGTTGTCGGGAGCTGGGATTAAAGAACTTTGGTTACCTTAATGTTGAGAAACTGCCTGCCATCTTTAATCTAGTATGTCTTATGACTCTAAGCACATTGCCCAGTGCTGTCCTGTAGAAGCTGTCACTGACGGCCTGTAATATTGCGAATCTATTACCAACACTGCTGCTACCACTTCAGCCAATATTGTGTTTCTGCCGGCTACTGAGCTAATAAGGCATCAATCCATTTATGTTTTATGGACAATAGTTAAGTTAGAATTTAGTTTTAGTTAAATCAGTTCTTGATCTCATATCAAAATAAGATATTTCAATTTTTTTTTTTTTTTTTTTTTTTTCTAGAATTATTTAATTTGGTTTCATTTTTATTTTATTAATGTATTGTAGAAGTTTTTGTTTTGTTCCTTATTTAACTGTTGTTAATTTTATTTTTGTAAGTATTCATATCATAATAAATTTTGTTCTTAGTTTAGTTTGATTTATTGTATAATTAACCTCAACTTATTTTATCAAATTTATGCTATTTTATTATATTTTTGTTTACAGCTTTTAATACAATTTCTCCTTTTTTCTGCTGCACATTTCAGTGATTGGGGAATTCGGTATTAACCACGCTTTAAATAGAATACATCATCACATGTATGTGATCAATTACCAAACCCACAAAAATAAAAAATATCGCTTATATTATGCTTAAATTAAAAATAACTTATTATATTTCAGATATTATCTTAGTACAATACAACTATGGCACTGTGGAAACTGTTTTACATAATTTAATTATTATAGAACCCATGATTCACTGTAAAATTGTTAAAATAATAAAACACCAAAACTGAAATGAGTGAGTCCTATTTAATTTTGCCTGAATGCTGTACAAATTTTGCTAAATCTGCTATTCTGATACATCATGAAGTTGCCTTTCTATTTCTTCCACTACCAAGCCAAGTTTGGCATGAATAGTAGTTTTCATTTCAATTTTGATTCCTATCATCCCTTTGTAGTCAATTTGCTTGTAACGTTGCCATTCTGAAACAGAAACATTATTCAAAATTACATTTTATTTATCAATAAGGGGTCATGGGCAGCCTAAGAGAGGGATGCAGTTAATCAAAAAATCAGCCAGACACGCTTCAAAGATCATTAATTTCCCATTGTGATTCTTATCATTGCTTGGTAAAAAAAACATAGTCTGAGGATTGCAGAGAAGCGATCAAGTCTGGCTTAAAAGAGGCTGTTTTAAAGGCCTACGGTTATCTTCTAGTTGTATTTCAGTTATTACCTGAGCTTGTTTAGTACTCGAGGTATTCTTTCTAAATATTTTTTCTTAGTAACACACCAAGGCTGCTGCAGAACTATTCCAAATATCCAACTATTCCAATTATTTTTATTCAAGAAACACAATTAGGTAAATATTCTTTGATTCCATGAAGAAAAATTTAAACAATCTAGGCCAAATTTTAACTAGTAACATTGGACTAAATGAAATCAGCCACTGGCCGTGCAGAGTGGAGAAGAAACATATATACTAACAAATGTAAAATAGACTAAAATATCACAATATATCAATATAAAAATATCAACTATAGAAATCCCCTACGATAATCCTAGCCCTTCAGAGCTGCTCCAGATGGGGAAGAAGAGCTTTAAATTTAAGTATCCTGACAAAGGATACAGCAAGTAACCTATTCTATTTTAAATTGAACAAATCATGAAACCATATCATGACATACTTATCGTGGAAGTCGAAATGGGAACGCATAATTAAAAAAAAATATCATGACATACTAATAATAGGAAAATTGTTAGGTGATGTAGGACCAATAACAACCAGTCCTAATCATTAATATTGCTTAAGAGTTAAATAATAGATCATGTTAAATCATTGTTGATACCAATTGACTTCAAGTAATTCCCAATTTAAATCTTTAACAGATTACTAACCAGAGGTCTAACACTTTAATATTTATAACAGTGGATCTTTTATATGACAAATTTTTCATTAATTTATTTTACCTTTCCATTGGTTTTCCTTTAGATAATAAAATAAAATCACTTTACATTGTCAAGTTATTATTTTTTAATAATCTCTCTTTTAATTTTTTTATACCAATGTATTAGTTAGCAGACTTTACCTTTATTTGAATACTTCTCCGCTTTTAATTTCTTTATGAATTTTTTCTGCAATGAGTGATAATTATCCAAGAGGGAAGAAATGTAATGAGCTAAACATCTACTGTCTTCAACCTAAAAAAAACAAAGAAATCATGACTCTGAAGAGGTACATTTTGTGTTTAATCAAACTAATGCTAAAACTTATTTCATTATAATGCATTCATTCAGATTATCTATTCTCAAATAGCAAATAAGTAGTCTTTAGCAACACATTTTTAGATACATATTTTTGGGTCATTTTATTACTACATTATATTATTTGAGATAATCTTAGTGTTTTACTGGTCCATATAACTTCACCAGCCCCAAGCCAAATTTTAGACAACATACAATATACATTGTTTCATAACTCCAAAGATACTAAGTTCGGTTTTCATTAAATAGAATTATATAGGATTGTTCATTTATAATTTAAAAGTCTATTAAGTAGGATAGTATAGCTTCCTTATTAATTTTATTGGTCACATTATTATATTTCAAAGTCACTGACTCAGTGTTTTAGAATAATTTATGAGATGATTAGAGGATAGAGTTTAATAAAAGTGATAGTGGTATATTTTCAAACTGATTTCTGAATTTTTTTCAACTTTGGGTGAATATTAGTAAATTATACTTATGAAATATAGGTTTTATGGAAAATCCGTATAAAAAAAATTGAGTAAAAGAAGAAGATGGAATAGGTAAAATTGTTATGGGAGCGTCTAGATATAAGTGTTATATGAGTATCATCATTATAAAAATTACCTTTAATTTGAGTTGTAAAACACGTCTGTATGACTAATAGTTTTATAAATATGGTTCTTACAAAATACCAGAAACCGAGAAACTTCTTATTTTGTCATTAATTTGGTTGATATCATGGAAACGGCTGTTACTAACAATATAATGGTTATAAACTACTTTACGGGGCATAAGATTATCTTTAATTTGAGTATTAATAGAAATCCGTAGGTCTAATACTCACCGATCTATAGTCAGTGCAATGGTTACATAGTTCAGAATTTCTGGCCCTAAAAACGCGTCCGCCGCAGCTCCCCAGCCATCTGTGAATGGCAGACTAGCGTCGTTTTATTCGTATTGTCACCTAGTATTATGAAGTCAAAAGGGAAAATCGCGTGGTCAAATGAATCAGAATTTTGTCTTTTGGTCACTTTTTGAATGGCCTCCGTTTTGTAATCAACCCGTTTCAAGTTGGCAGACCTGTATTTCTTATTTTACCACGATAACGCTATCCATGAAACGTACTACAAATTGTTGTAAACTGGGTTGCATTTTTCGTTACTGACTCACGGATTAAAAGGAGAATCGCCCACTTTGTCATGTTTTTGTCGCCAGACATGACTATTTAGAGGAGAACAAAAAAGAACTGATATTATTTATGCTATATTATATTTATTGTTAAGCTATTCCTAAAATAATAGTAATAACAAAGCATCAACCTTATACAAACGGAAGTCTCCAAATGATATATAAGCTCCAGATGTCAGAATTTTCTGCCAGCTTAATACTCCATCTTTAAAGTTCAGTATGTCATTTTTAGGACCCCATGGTGAAACCATAGCATACTCCAAAGAATTGAAGTAATCAATGCACTCCAGATTGAGATCCTTAGCCTTTTCTTCAAGCGTCAGTCTGACGATCTAAACAAATTATAAAACCTTCATAAAATTACAAGAAACAATGTTGAATTGCATATATAATGAACCTTTACTATTATTATAAAGTTCATACCAATTACTTTGAAAAGAAAATTGTTTTACATTCAACAGATAAAAACTTAGCTCACAAATCACAAGATAATTCATGGAAACAAAACATTGCGTATTGATGATGAAAAAGCCAAGCTAATAATAATCATTAGCAACACAGAGTTACAACTTAACATACTTTATATACTTAAAAACTTACGGAGTCTCTCCACACCGCCCCACTGTAGACCAAAATAATGTCTACAGAGTCTATTCCATTTCGGTCGTATGTCCAGTATGTTTGGAGCCTGAGCTTCAAGTTATTATAATTGATCATGTCTAAAGTTCCAAAAAATCTACCAACTGAAGCCATCTAGTATCTAATTATTCTTCAAAAATAACACACTCGTCAGTATAATGATCTTTAAAAAAAGGGCTTAAGGCGGTTACATGATAATAAGAATATGTTTACCAAAGATATCATAACGAAACAAGAGACTTGATCTTTCAAGAAATCACCTCGCTGTTTGTCATGACGTCAGTGGACCAAGTGAGTTGTTACACCGCGGGGTGCTTACGTAAAGAAAGGTGGGATCGATTTAGAAGGGGCAAAATGGCGGACAACCCTGATGATGTAACTGGTCTTTGGTCCTTTGTTGTTGTGTATGCTGTACTTGGTCTGGGTGATAGTTCAGTCCGCTATTGAGGTGTTTAGATGTGTTTTTCAGTGTTATTTAATTATTTTGTGATGTTCTTTGACAGTATTAAACTTAAAATCTGGAAAGGCTTGTGCGGTTGCGATTTGAAAAAAAGAATGAGAAATTATCAAGTAGAACATTTCACAGATAAGGTTAAAGAAGAAATTGTTGGAATATAGTGAATGTTTATATATGATTATGCATAATAGTAGAAACTTTGCAATTATCGAATAATTCAAACAGGATCATAAAACATATGGATGAAAAATAGAAATAGAGGCCTGTGGTCAATTTAAAGACTTTTTTTTTTAATTTCTAGACTCATATCAATCCTTTTGTTTTATTTATATATTTTAGATTATGTTGCTGGCATAAATAAGTGCATAATTTGTACACCATTCCTTATTAAAAGTACGCATCAAATATATTCCCATAATCACTACTTTTAATGTAAAGTGAAATGAAATTTATTTGGAGACACAAATATTTGTTCTGATGCTGTTTGTGCCCCTTACGAGTTCTATAAAAACGCCCTTGACCAATTTTGAAGTAGGCTACTGGAATTTTATGATAAAACTATAGATATAGGTGAGGTACCTAAATGTTTTTAAGAATATATGATTTTACTATTGATTAAAACAGGTGATGAAAATTTTTCACTAAACTATAGAGGAATAACACTTATTAGGCTTATTGTGTGTCATCTAATCTCCTGGATATGATACAGGCCTATTCCATTGGTGAATCTGACCAAACTGTAAGGGTTAATCTGTTCACACAACTTAGGATCAATAATACGGTCGCTGCCATAATGGTAAAACCGTATTCTGGCTATCTCTGAACAACTGCATATCACATGATATGCAGTTTAAACTTTCTTCTTGCTGAATCTGCAAGTCGGTGAGATGCTTTTTAAGCTGTATACATTCCTGTCACTATCAACTATTGAATCAAGGTTGCTAGGGACACCACTGCCTCTCTAATCCAAATCCAGCATAGACTTCTCAATTTATATCACTACAGAATTTATATCAACACTTTAACAAAGTTACTGCTAAGCAAATACATTAATTTATATATAATTCATGATGATCCACTTATCAACCAACCAAAGAACTTATCAACCAACCTCGCATACCAAATAGATTTCAGCCATAAACAACCACCCCGGTAGATCTCAGGTCTGTTGCTGCCATGATTGACCTTTCTCCTTTCTTATTTTTAGTTGTTAAACAAGTATACCTAGGTTTCCAAAAAACATCTTCTCCTTTATTTTAGCATCAGCTTTGTTTCATCTTCCTGACTTCATTCTGAGAAATAATATAGGTCTAATCCAGTTCTGTATCCTTGTAGGCCGAGATTCAAATGCAGAAATAATTAAAAAAAAAAAAAACTCATGCTCAAGGGAGAACATTACTGTTTTCTCAGGATTCATAAAGTTGTACACTTCTTTTTAACTGCAAGATCAATGTGCACAATTTTTAAAACTCATGGGCTTGATTTTGTATCCATTCAAGATAATAATTCTCTGAACCATTCTCTTGCACTGTAGTTATGGAAATTACATACTAAACCTGACCCTTTGAGGCCACTAGTCTCAAATCATCAATAATAAATGCGCATATTTGATATATCTTGCTAAATAAAAAAAAAAATTAAAAAAAAAAAAGAGGGTAGGAAATGAAAATAACATATTTATGATTCCCAGATTGAAGTACATACAATTATTCCACCACGTAAACATGATCCTGGAAAAACTATGTTTTACGTTCTAAATGTTCCTTTTCCTTTTTGCATCAGTAATCTTCGGGAATGTCTTAGAAATCAAGATTAAACTGGTTTTTGCCATTAAAACCCTTGGTCAAATTTTGGTGGATCTAGAGGTAGTTTTCTTAGGTGGGGAAGGAAGATCTTTTGCTTTGAGGAGGAGGATTGTGAGAGGAGAATAATATAACATAGTTACCAACTTCATTGTTATATTACAATAACTCATGGGTAATGGCACTATAAGGCTGTTCTATTCCATAATTGGGGTATAACTAGGAAGAACATATAAAATAGCATTTAACACATGCTTTAGTATTTTTATAGTATTTATTTTGTTCCCTTGATGGTCATTTCATTTAAGACATCTCCCTCCAGTGGGTCTCCCATTAGGTTGAAGACACATTTTAATCAACTGGACAATCTTGGAAGAATTTCAGTACTGTAATGTTTTTAAATAATCTTCTGGACTTCTAAAAGTTTTAAATTTTATACACTCCAGATCTGTTGAAATGTGTTATTTTTTGTTCCTCAATTGCACTCAGTTAAATCCCATCCCACACATATTTAAAAGATTGATCAAAACAACTTAGCCTTTAATGCAAAGAGGAGAAATGAATTAATTAATATCTGTTGAAATTCTGGACAGTTAAACTCATCTTCAAACTTCTTTAATTAAGTATTCACATAATAATCTAGTACATTTAGTGCAAACCAAATGAACATGATGATACAACTGCAAAATATTGAAGCATGGAAAATGTTGAATATGATTTACACTTCCAAAACATAGTATAATCAAAGATTTTAATTAAAAAAGGAGTCTGAAGGTGGTTTAAAGTTTTATCATCCAGAATTCTAACAGGTCTTTGTTTATTCTAGATTTTAACCTTTGAATTATATATTACTAAAAACTAATTGATTTTATAATTTATGAAATTAATTTATATTCATTTATAGGTATAAAATTAAATTGAAAACAATCATGGATTAGGACTTATTAGTACATATTCAGTTTTTTATAAGTACATATTTATCTTTAGTTATAAGTATTTATTCATGTTTACATGTATTTTTGTTGTTATGTTATAAAATAAAGCTATAATCCTTCGCTTTTTTTCTTCTAATTTAATAACATAAAATGTAATTTAAAAAAATTATTTGGCAACCTTTTCTTTCTTGCATTAATATTTTTGTTCTGGCAGTGTGCATAAGTCAACATTTATGATTGAATTAAAACAATATAACTTTAATAATTCCAATGAATAATAATCTTTAATGGCAACATATTATGTTTTAGTTTTCAAGCCATTTTATTTAACGGATGCATTTTAGTAATGAAATAAAATGTAAATTGATTGTTTTTAAACCACTACAGAAATAGCCTCAAATAAAAATAAGATTAATCGATTGATAAATGATTGATTACATTTGTTCATAATATAATTACATTATATAAACTTTAAAGAGAAAAAGTTTATATAAAGTATAGATCGGTTAACTGGAAATCATAAAAAATAAAAGTTATAAAATCCACTGATCACACAGAAGATAAATAATAAAACCTAATGAAAGAAGGATTTAAAACTAATTTCTCAAGTACCTTATTGGGGAAGTGAAAATGAAGCCACAACAAAAATATCTAGGAACAGGTAAAATAATGTGAATTGTGCTCCATAAAATAAAATTGTACTACAATTAAAGATACATGGCAATGATCAGGGATAAAAACTATCTTTCATTTGTACTTCGGATAAAATGACAGAAATATGCTAAACTAATTAGCAGATTTTTGAATAATCAAGGAAATACTTGAACTTTTTTAAATCATGAATATTATATATGTATATATATAATATTAGATGCCACCTCCCACCATCCCACGTTTTGTCAGGCAACCGATACGGGACGAAATAGTGCATCAACGTAAAGTGAAGAGGGACATCTCCACACGGGACATCGGTTGAGAGGAAAATGACTTCCACCGAATATATCTCGGCGAAGACATGTCGCCAACAAATAGGCATTTGTACTGGCTCGCCCGTCAAGTAAGATCTGCGAAAAAAATCAGATACGTTTGGTTAGCGGGAGGCAGAGTGCGCGTCCGAAAGGATGATGGCCACCCGGTTATCTATATCGACTGGTGTCAAGATCTCGACGTCTTTTGCTGACGCTCTGGGAAATGTCTACCTTCTGGCGATCATTTAAATGCTTCAATGGTCTTATATCCTAAAAACCTTCAAGGCATAATCTTCAATCCGCTTCCCAGCATGCAGTACCATTCCTTTCATCTCATGACCTCATCCAAATATCTTATAATATTCAAACCCCAGCTTTCCTACCTAGAACGTTTACTTTTCGTAACCTGGACGCTCCGACCCGTGAATTACTTTTACCTGACCTAGAAAAGATTAACTGGAGCAAAATCTATTCCTGCACCTCTATTGACTCCATGGTCGATATCCTCTCCTATAACCTTCTTCATATCCTTACGTCATGCTTACGCCGTAATATGCGTCATGCTTCTTCCTTATCCACATTTAAATATCTCCTTTTCCAGCATCTATTATCCCTCACAGACGCTTGTTGATCTTAAATCTGATACTTGATGACAGAATTTAATCATTAAAATGACTAAATCCTTACTTTATTTTGCTTCTGTTTGTTGTTTTGTTTTTTAACAAAATAAGTTGTTTTTTATTTTCTCATTCTATTGTACTTATTATCATTATTATTATGATTATTATTTCGTGAATTGTGTATGTATGTATGTGTGTGTAGATATTTTTTTTTTTTTTTTTGTTAAATTACTTTACCTATGTAAATAATTAAATCTATTTAATGTATTCTGGCCAGAAGTGCTATTTTTATTTGTAACATCAATGTTATTCTTAAGGGACTATGTCCCATAATAAGGTACATTGTCTATATTCTATTCTATTCTATAATATATATATATATATATATATATATATAATTTCGTTTGAAATAATTCGGGTTTTAGGTCATTAAACTAATGACCTAAAGTTTAATGACCTAAAACCCGAATTATTTCAAACAAAATTATAATATAAAAAAGAGTCGATGAATTAATTTGCTGTATATATATATAATATATATATATATATATATATATATATATATAAGAGAGAGAGAGAGAAATGCTTTATTTATTGGAAATGCTTCCCAATCCACCAGGATATCAATCCCTATTAGACATATTGCACATATATTTTCCTTTTGCTTTATTTTATTTATTTATTTCTTACTAACCTATTCCACTTACTAAATTTCTATTATATACATTTTTTTTTTTCTTTTATTTTTTTACATCAACTTTATTCATCTCTCCTAAAAATCTTATTTTCTTTTTCTCTTTAAATAGATTAAAAATTACAACCTTTTGTGCAAATATTATAAAATCAAAATATAAATAAATAAAATATTTTATTGTTACTTGCAACAAGAGGTGTAATAGCTGTAATAAGGAAGTTCATGAATAAATTACTAATTTTGGATTTTATTACATATTTTTCATCGAACATATTTTTATTCCTTGGTAGATGTTCTTTCCTACAAAAATTTTGGCGAAAAGGTTATTTTTAATAGAACTATATATAACTTATAACCACAGATCGTGTAAGCACAGGCTATGAGGGAGTGAGTTTGTGACCGAAACAGCTATTGGCTGTTATTTCATCTTTCTTGGGCAGGTAAAATTCTATTCTGTTCTGATTAATTATCGATAGTTTATATTTAATTTATAAGTGTAATAGTGCATAATATAAGTAACTGAAAGTTTTTTCGTTTTTGTTGATTATCCAAATGACCTTCAAGATTTGAATCCAAATTCTATATGGTCAGTACTAAAAGTGGTAGATATTTTTTATTGTTGTCGGGAGCTGGGATTAAAGAACTTTGGTTACCTTAATGTTGAGAAACTGCCTGCCATCTTTAATCTAGTATGTCTTATGACTCTAAGCACATTGCCCAGTGCTGTCCTGTAGAAGCTGTCACTGACGGCCTGTAATATTGCGAATCTATTACCAACACTGCTGCTACCACTTCAGCCAATATTGTGTTTCTGCCGGCTACTGAGCTAATAAGGCATCAATCCATTTATGTTTTATGGACAATAGTTAAGTTAGAATTTAGTTTTAGTTAAATCAGTTCTTGATCTCATATCAAAATAAGATATTTCAATTTTTTTTTTTTTTTTTTTTTTTTTTTTCTAGAATTATTTAATTTGGTTTCATTTTTATTTTATTAATGTATTGTAGAAGTTTTTGTTTTGTTCCTTATTTAACTGTTGTTAATTTTATTTTTGTAAGTATTCATATCATAATAAATTTTGTTCTTAGTTTAGTTTGATTTATTGTATAATTAACCTCAACTTATTTTATCAAATTTATGCTATTTTATTATATTTTTGTTTACAGCTTTTAATACAATTTCTCCTTTTTTCTGCTGCACATTTCAGTGATTGGGGAATTCGGTATTAACCACGCTTTAAATAGAATACATCATCACATGTATGTGATCAATTACCAAACCCACAAAAATAAAAAATATCGCTTATATTATGCTTAAATTAAAAATAACTTATTATATTTCAGATATTATCTTAGTACAATACAACTATGGCACTGTGGAAACTGTTTTACATAATTTAATTATTATAGAACCCATGATTCACTGTAAAATTGTTAAAATAATAAAACACCAAAACTGAAATGAGTGAGTCCTATTTAATTTTGCCTGAATGCTGTACAAATTTTGCTAAATCTGCTATTCTGATACATCATGAAGTTGCCTTTCTATTTCTTCCACTACCAAGCCAAGTTTGGCATGAATAGTAGTTTTCATTTCAATTTTGATTCCTATCATCCCTTTGTAGTCAATTTGCTTGTAACGTTGCCATTCTGAAACAGAAACATTATTCAAAATTACATTTTATTTATCAATAAGGGGTCATGGGCAGCCTAAGAGAGGGATGCAGTTAATCAAAAAATCAGCCAGACACGCTTCAAAGATCATTAATTTCCCATTGTGATTCTTATCATTGCTTGGTAAAAAAAACATAGTCTGAGGATTGCAGAGAAGCGATCAAGTCTGGCTTAAAAGAGGCTGTTTTAAAGGCCTACGGTTATCTTCTAGTTGTATTTCAGTTATTACCTGAGCTTGTTTAGTACTCGAGGTATTCTTTCTAAATATTTTTCTTAGTAACACACCAAGGCTGCTGCAGAACTATTCCAAATATCCAACTATTCCAATTATTTTTATTCAAGAAACACAATTAGGTAAATATTCTTTGATTCCATGAAGAAAAATTTAAACAATCTAGGCCAAATTTTAACTAGTAACATTGGACTAAATGAAATCAGCCACTGGCCGTGCAGAGTGGAGAAGAAACATATATACTAACAAATGTAAAATAGACTAAAATATCACAATATATCAATATAAAAATATCAACTATAGAAATCCCCTACGATAATCCTAGCCCTTCAGAGCTGCTCCAGATGGGGAAGAAGAGCTTTAAATTTAAGTATCCTGACAAAGGATACAGCAAGTAACCTATTCTATTTTAAATTGAACAAATCATGAAACCATATCATGACATACTTATCGTGGAAGTCGAAATGGGAACGCATAATTAAAAAAAAATATCATGACATACTAATAATAGGAAAATTGTTAGGTGATGTAGGACCAATAACAACCAGTCCTAATCATTAATATTGCTTAAGAGTTAAATAATAGATCATGTTAAATCATTGTTGATACCAATTGACTTCAAGTAATTCCCAATTTAAATCTTTAACAGATTACTAACCAGAGGTCTAACACTTTAATATTTATAACAGTGGATCTTTTATATGACAAATTTTTCATTAATTTATTTTACCTTTCCATTGGTTTTCCTTTAGATAATAAAATAAAATCACTTTACATTGTCAAGTTATTATTTTTTAATAATCTCTCTTTTAATTTTTTTATACCAATGTATTAGTTAGCAGACTTTACCTTTATTTGAATACTTCTCCGCTTTTAATTTCTTTATGAATTTTTTCTGCAATGAGTGATAATTATCCAAGAGGGAAGAAATGTAATGAGCTAAACATCTACTGTCTTCAACCTAAAAAAAACAAAGAAATCATGACTCTGAAGAGGTACATTTTGTGTTTAATCAAACTAATGCTAAAACTTATTTCATTATAATGCATTCATTCAGATTATCTATTCTCAAATAGCAAATAAGTAGTCTTTAGCAACACATTTTTAGATACATATTTTTGGGTCATTTTATTACTACATTATATTATTTGAGATAATCTTAGTGTTTTACTGGTCCATATAACTTCACCAGCCCCAAGCCAAATTTTAGACAACATACAATATACATTGTTTCATAACTCCAAAGATACTAAGTTCGGTTTTCATTAAATAGAATTATATAGGATTGTTCATTTATAATTTAAAAGTCTATTAAGTAGGATAGTATAGCTTCCTTATTAATTTTATTGGTCACATTATTATATTTCAAAGTCACTGACTCAGTGTTTTAGAATAATTTATGAGATGATTAGAGGATAGAGTTTAATAAAAGTGATAGTGGTATATTTTCAAACTGATTTCTGAATTTTTTTCAACTTTGGGTGAATATTAGTAAATTATACTTATGAAATAAGGTTTTATGGAAAATCCGATAAAAAAAAATTGAGTAAAAGAAGAAGATGGAATAGGTAAAATTGTTATGGGAGCGTCTAGATATAAGTGTTATATGAGTATCATCATTATAAAAATTACCTTTAATTTGAGTTGTAAAACACGTCTGTATGACTAATAGTTTTATAAATATGGTTCTTACAAAATACCAGAAACCGAGAAACTTCTTATTTTGTCATTAATTTGGTTGATATCATGGAAACGGCTGTTACTAACAATATAATGGTTATAAACTACTTTACGGGCATAAGATTATCTTTAATTTGAGTATTAATAGAAATCCGTAGGTCTAATACTCACCGATCTATAGTCAGTGCAATGGTTACATAGTTCAGAATTTCTGGCCCTAAAAACGCGTCCGCCGCAGCTCCCCAGCCATCTGTGAATGGCAGACTAGCGTCGTTTTATTCGTATTGTCACCTAGTATTATGAAGTCAAAAGGGAAAATCGCGTGGTCAAATGAATCAGAATTTTGTCTTTTGGTCCCTTTTTGAATGGCCTCCGTTTTGTAATCAACCCGTTTCAAGTTGGCAGACCTGTATTTCTTATTTTACCACGATAACGCTATCCATGAAACGTACTACAAATTGTTGTAAACTGGGTTGCATTTTTCGTTACTCACTCACGGATTAAAAGGAGAATCGCCCACTTTGTCATGTTTTTGTCGCCAGACATGACTATTTAGAGGAGAACAAAAAAGAACTGATATTATTTATGCTATATTATATTTATTGTTAAGCTATTCCTAAAATAATAGTAATAACAAAGCATCAACCTTATACAAACGGAAGTCTCCAAATGATATATAAGCTCCAGATGTCAGAATTTTCTGCCAGCTTAATACTCCATCTTTAAAGTTCAGTATGTCATTTTTAGGACCCCATGGTGAAACCATAGCATACTCCAAAGAATTGAAGTAATCAATGCACTCCAGATTGAGATCCTTAGCCTTTTCTTCAAGCGTCAGTCTGACGATCTAAACAAATTATAAAACCTTCATAAAATTACAAGAAACAATGTTGAATTGCATATATAATGAACCTTTACTATTATTATAAAGTTCATACCAATTACTTTGAAAAGAAAATTGTTTTACATTCAACAGATAAAAACTTAGCTCACAAATCACAAGATAATTCATGGAAACAAAACATTGCGTATTGATGATGAAAAAGCCAAGCTAATAATAATCATTAGCAACACAGAGTTACAACTTAACATACTTTATATACTTAAAAACTTACGGAGTCTCTCCACACCGCCCCACTGTAGACCAAAATAATGTCTACAGAGTCTATTCCATTTCGGTCGTATGTCCAGTATGTTTGGAGCCTGAGCTTCAAGTTATTATAATTGATCATGTCTAAAGTTCCAAAAAATCTACCAACTGAAGCCATCTAGTATCTAATTATTCTTCAAAAATAACACACTCGTCAGTATAATGATCTTTAAAAAAAGGGCTTAAGGCGGTTACATGATAATAAGAATATGTTTACCAAAGATATCATAACGAAACAAGAGACTTGATCTTTCAAGAAATCACCTCGCTGTTTGTCATGACGTCAGTGGACCAAGTGAGTTGTTACACCGCGGGGTGCTTACGTAAAGAAAGGTGGGATCGATTTAGAAGGGGCAAAATGGCGGACAACCCTGATGATGTAACTGGTCTTTGGTCCTTTGTTGTTGTGTATGCTGTACTTGGTCTGGGTGATAGTTCAGTCCGCTATTGAGGTGTTTAGATGTGTTTTTTCAGTGTTATTTAATTATTTTGTGATGTTCTTTGACAGTATTAAACTTAAAATCTGGAAAGGCTTGTGCGGTTGCGATTTGAAAAAAAGAATGAGAAATTATCAAGTAGAACATTTCACAGATAAGGTTAAAGAAGAAATTGTTGGAATATAGTGAATGTTTATATATGATTATGCATAATAGTAGAAACTTTGCAATTATCGAATAATTCAAACAGGATCATAAAACATATGGATGAAAAATAGAAATAGAGGCCTGTGGTCAATTTAAAGACTTTTTTTTTTAATTTCTAGACTCATATCAATCCTTTTGTTTTATTTATATATTTTAGATTATGTTGCTGGCATAAATAAGTGCATAATTTGTACACCATTCCTTATTAAAAGTACGCATCAAATATATTCCCATAATCACTACTTTTAATGTAAAGTGAAATGAAATTTATTTGGAGACACAAATTTGTTCTGATGCTGTTTGTGCCCCTTACGAGTTCTATAAAAACGCCCTTGACCAATTTTGAAGTAGGCTACTGGAATTTTATGATAAAACTATAGATATAGGTGAGGTACCTAAATGTTTTTAAGAATATATGATTTTACTATTGATTAAAACAGGTGATGAAAATTTTTCACTAAACTATAGAGGAATAACACTTATTAGGCTTATTGTGTGTCATCTAATCTCCTGGATATGATACAGGCCTATTCCATTGGTGAATCTGACCAAACTGTAAGGGTTAATCTGTTCACACAACTTAGGATCAATAATACGGTCGCTGCCATAATGGTAAAACCGTATTCTGGCTATCTCTGAACAACTGCATATCACATGATATGCAGTTTAAACTTTCTTCTTGCTGAATCTGCAAGTCGGTGAGATGCTTTTTAAGCTGTATACATTCCTGTCACTATCAACTATTGAATCAAGGTTGCTAGGGACACCACTGCCTCTCTAATCCAAATCCAGCATAGACTTCTCAATTTATATCACTACAGAATTTATATCAACACTTTAACAAAGTTACTGCTAAGCAAATACATTAATTTATATATAATTCATGATGATCCACTTATCAACCAACCAAAGAACTTATCAACCAACCTCGCATACCAAATAGATTTCAGCCATAAACAACCACCCCGGTAGATCTCAGGTCTGTTGCTGCCATGATTGACCTTTCTCCTTTCTTATTTTTAGTTGTTAAACAAGTATACCTAGGTTTCCAAAAAACATCTTCTCCTTTATTTTAGCATCAGCTTTGTTTCATCTTCCTGACTTCATTCTGAGAAATAATATAGGTCTAATCCAGTTCTGTATCCTTGTAGGCCGAGATTCAAATGCAGAAATAATTAAAAAAAAAAAAACTCATGCTCAAGGGAGAACATTACTGTTTTCTCAGGATTCATAAAGTTGTACACTTCTTTTTAACTGCAAGATCAATGTGCACAATTTTTAAAACTCATGGGCTTGATTTTGTATCCATTCAAGATAATAATTCTCTGAACCATTCTCTTGCACTGTAGTTATGGAAATTACATACTAAACCTGACCCTTTGAGGCCACTAGTCTCAAATCATCAATAATAAATGCGCATATTTGATATATCTTGCTAAATAAAAAAAAAAATTAAAAAAAAAAAAGAGGGTAGGAAATGAAAATAACATATTTATGATTCCCAGATTGAAGTACATACAATTATTCCACCACGTAAACATGATCCTGGAAAAACTATGTTTTACGTTCTAAATGTTCCTTTTCCTTTTTGCATCAGTAATCTTCGGGAATGTCTTAGAAATCAAGATTAAACTGGTTTTTGCCATTAAAACCCTTGGTCAAATTTTGGTGGATCTAGAGGTAGTTTTCTTAGGTGGGGAAGGAAGATCTTTTGCTTTGAGGAGGAGGATTGTGAGAGGAGAATAATATAACATAGTTACCAACTTCATTGTTATATTACAATAACTCATGGGTAATGGCACTATAAGGCTGTTCTATTCCATAATTGGGGTATAAC
This sequence comes from Piezodorus guildinii, assembly GCA_023052935.1. Classification (NCBI taxonomy): domain Eukaryota; kingdom Metazoa; phylum Arthropoda; class Insecta; order Hemiptera; family Pentatomidae; genus Piezodorus; species Piezodorus guildinii. The sequence goes on from JAJSOM010000150.1 coordinate 18,524, forward strand.
TAGGAAGAACATATAAAATAGCATTTAACACATGCTTTAGTATTTTTATAGTATTTATTTTGTTCCCTTGATGGTCATTTCATTTAAGACATCTCCCTCCAGTGGGTCTCCCATTAGGTTGAAGACACATTTTAATCAACTGGACAATCTTGGAAGAATTTCAGTACTGTAATGTTTTTAAATAATCTTCTGGACTTCTAAAAGTTTTAAATTTTATACACTCCAGATCTGTTGAAATGTGTTATTTTTTGTTCCTCAATTGCACTCAGTTAAATCCCATCCCACACATATTTAAAAGATTGATCAAAACAACTTAGCCTTTAATGCAAAGAGGAGAAATGAATTAATTAATATCTGTTGAAATTCTGGACAGTTAAACTCATCTTCAAACTTCTTTAATTAAGTATTCACATAATAATCTAGTACATTTAGTGCAAACCAAATGAACATGATGATACAACTGCAAAATATTGAAGCATGGAAAATGTTGAATATGATTTACACTTCCAAAACATAGTATAATCAAAGATTTTAATTAAAAAAGGAGTCTGAAGGTGGTTTAAAGTTTTATCATCCAGAATTCTAACAGGTCTTTGTTTATTCTAGATTTTAACCTTTGAATTATATATTACTAAAAACTAATTGATTTTATAATTTATGAAATTAATTTATATTCATTTATAGGTATAAAATTAAATTGAAAACAATCATGGATTAGGACTTATTAGTACATATTCAGTTTTTTATAAGTACATATTTACTTTAGTTATAAGTATTTATTCATGTTTACATGTATTTTTTGTTGTTATGTTATAAAATAAAGCTATAATCCTTCGCTTTTTTTCTTCTAATTTAATAACATAAAATGTAATTTAAAAAAATTATTTGGCAACCTTTTCTTTCTTGCATTAATTATTTTTGTTCTGGCAGTGTGCATAAGTCAACATTTATGATTGAATTAAAACAATATAACTTTAATAATTCCAATGAATAATAATCTTTAATGGCAACATATTATGTTTTAGTTTTCAAGCCATTTTATTTAACGGATGCATTTTAGTAATGAAATAAAATGTAAATTGATTGTTTTTAAACCACTACAGAAATAGCCTCAAATAAAAATAAGATTAATCGATTGATAAATGATTGATTACATTTGTTCATAATATAATTACATTATATAAACTTTAAAGAGAAAAAGTTTATATAAAGTATAGATCGGTTAACTGGAAATCATAAAAAATAAAAGTTATAAAATCCACTGATCACACAGAAGATAAATAATAAAACCTAATGAAAGAAGGATTTAAAACTAATTTCTCAAGTACCTTATTGGGGAAGTGAAAATGAAGCCACAACAAAAATATCTAGGAACAGGTAAAATAATGTGAATTGTGCTCCAAAAATAAAATAAATTGTACTACAATTAAAGATACATGGCAATGATCAGGGATAAAAACTATCTTTCATTTGTACTTCGGATAAAATGACAGAAATATGCTAAACTAATTAGCAGATTTTTGAATAATCAAGGAAATACTTGAACTTTTTTAAATCATGAATATTATATATGTATATATATAATATTAGATGCCACCTCCCACCATCCCACGTTTTGTCAGGCAACCGATACGGGACGAAATAGTGCATCAACGTAAAGTGAAGAGGGACATCTCCACACGGGACATCGGTTGAGAGGAAAATGACTTCCACCGAATATATCTCGGCGAAGACATGTCGCCAACAAATAGGCATTTGTACTGGCTCGCCCGTCAAGTAAGATCTGCGAAAAAAATCAGATACGTTTGGTTAGCGGGAGGCAGAGTGCGCGTCCGAAAGGATGATGGCCACCCGGTTATCTATATCGACTGGTGTCAAGATCTCGACGTCTTTTGCTGACGCTCTGGGAAATGTCTACCTTCTGGCGATCATTTAAATGCTTCAATGGTCTTATATCCTAAAAACCTTCAAGGCATAATCTTCAATCCGCTTCCCAGCATGCAGTACCATTCCTTTCATCTCATGACCTCATCCAAATATCTTATAATATTCAAACCCCAGCTTTCCTACCTAGAACGTTTACTTTTCGTAACCTGGACGCTCCGACCCGTGAATTACTTTTACCTGACCTAGAAAAGATTAACTGGAGCAAAATCTATTCCTGCACCTCTATTGACTCCATGGTCGATATCCTCTCCTATAACCTTCTTCATATCCTTACGTCATGCTTACGCCGTAATATGCGTCATGCTTCTTCCTTATCCACATTTAAATATCTCCTTTTCCAGCATCTATTATCCCTCACAGACGCTTGTTGATCTTAAATCTGATACTTGATGACAGAATTTAATCATTAAAATGACTAAATCCTTACTTTATTTTGCTTCTGTTTGTTGTTTTGTTTTTTAACAAAATAAGTTGTTTTTTATTTTCTCATTCTATTGTACTTATTATCATTATTATTATGATTATTATTTCGTGAATTGTGTATGTATGTATGTGTGTGTAGATATTTTTTTTTTTTTTTTGTTAAATTACTTTACCTATGTAAATAATTAAATCTATTTAATGTATTCTGGCCAGAAGTGCTATTTTTATTTGTAACATCAATGTTATTCTTAAGGGACTATGTCCCATAATAAGGTACATTGTCTATATTCTATTCTATTCTATAATATATATATATATATATATATTATTAGGATAGAAAAAAGAAGGAATCACTAATGAAGCAAATCAAGGACATAGAAAACGCAAAAAGAAAAAATGAATCACGCAAATTCTACAGATCGGTGAATCACATCAAAAGCGAACCGACTAGGAAAGGAAACCTAATAAGGGACGACCAGGGTAAAATGCTAATGCTGGAAGAAGAGGTACAGGAAAGGTGGCGACAGTATTTCGGGAACCTGCTGAACCCAAGAGATTCGGAGACCAACGAGGGAGATCAAGCCCAGTTACCATTGAGGACAAATGAGGATGACTTGGAAACCATTCCACCAGATGTAGAGGACATCGAAGACATCCTTAATAAACTCAAAAATAATAAAGCGCCAGGTAATGATGGACTGCCCGCAGAGTTGTTAAAAGCGGGACATAATGAAGTTGCAAAGGAACTGCAGGAACTGGTAGCTCAGATATGGGAAGAGGAACGTCTGCCTGAAGAATGGAATAAGGCTCTTGTAGTGCCCGTGTACAAGAAGAAGGGCGAGTCAACAATATGCAGTAACTATCGGGGGATTAGTTTGCTAAGTGCGGCATATAAAATTTTCTCCATAACCCTTTATAACAGGCTCCTCCCATATGTAGAACAGAAACTGGGCGACTATCAGGGTGGTTTTCGGCCCAATAGGTCCACTATTGATCAAATCTTCACCCTGAAGCAAATCTGTGAGAAGATGAATGAGTTTCAGCAGACTACCTGGATGTTGTTTGTCGATTTTAAGGCCGCCTATGATACCATAGTTAGGAGTAAGCTCGTAGTAGCCATGCATGAACTGGGACTACCATGTAAACTAATTCGTTTAGTAAAATGCACAATGGCAATACAATTTGCCAAGTTAAATGCTGTGGGCTATCGGAGCCGTTTGAAGTAGAAGGTGGTCTGAGACAAGGAGATCCAATAGCTCCTCTTCTGTTCAATATTGCTCTGCAAGTTATCATCAATAGGGCGGAATTAGAACAACAAGGGACAATATTTACGAAGATGTCTCAAATTCTCGCATATGCAGATGACGTGGTCATTATTGGTAGATCCCTGCCGAGCATAAGAGCGACCTTTGAAGCAATGGACAAGGAAGCAGGAAAGATCGGTCTAAAAGTCAACGAGCTGAAAACTAAGATAATGGTACTAGGCACACGAATGGACCAGAGGCAGAGTCATTATGAAATGGGACCCTATAAAATAGAACTGGTAAGAAGTTTTCAGTATCTAGGCTCTATTATAAATGATGACCTGAAGGAAGAAGAAGAGGTAAGGAAGCGTATAGCAGCTGGTAATAGAGCCTATTTTTCCTTATCAAAGCTATTTAGAAGCAAGCTTTTGAGCCGCTCCACCAAGTTGATGCTATACAAAACCCTTGTAAGACCAGTGGTTACGTACGGTGGAGAAACGTGGATCCTCAACAACAAAAATGTGGACCTGCTTGATAGGTTTGAACGGGTAATCCTAAGGAGAATCCTGGGAGCCGTAATTTGAGGATGGTCAATGGCGGCGGAGGAAAAATAAGGAATTGTTTCAGCTCTACCAGGATATCAGTATCTCCTCTCATATTAAGATACAGAGATTAAAATGGATTGGGCACGTGATGAGGATGAATTGTGACAGGGTTGCAAGTAGAGTGTACAGGAATGTTCCGGATGGCCGGCGCCGGCGTGGCAGGCCGAAGGGTCGATGGAAGGATGGTGTAGGGAAGGATCTTAGACAGCTCGGGATCTCTCTGAGACGAGCTGAGGATCGAGAAGGATGGTTGGCGACTGTTGAGCAGGCCAAGGGCGGCCTCATGCGCCTGTTGAGCCAGTAGAAGAAGATATATATATATATATATATATATATATATATATATAATAATTTCGTTTGAAATAATTCGGGTTTTAGGTCATTAAACTAATGACCTAAAGTTTAATGACCTAAAACCCGAATTATTTCAAACAAAATTATAATATAAAAAAGAGTCGATGAATTAATTTGCTGTATATATATATATATATATATATATATAATATATATATATATATATATATAGAGAGAGAGAGAGAGAGAGAGAGATGCTTTATTTATTGGAAATGCTTCCCAATCCACCAGGATATCAATCCCTATTAGACATATTGCACATATATTTTCCTTTTGCTTTATTTTATTTATTTATTTCTTACTAACCTATTCCACTTACTAAATTTCTATTATATACATTTTTTTTTTTCTTTTATTTTTTTACATCAACTTTATTCATCTCTCCTAAAAATCTTATTTTCTTTTTCTCTTTAAATAGATTAAAAATTACAACCTTTTGTGCAAATATTATAAAATCAAAATATAAATAAATAAAATATTTTATTGTTACTTGCAACAAGAGGTGTAATAGCTGTAATAAGGAAGTTCATGAATAAATTACTAATTTTGGATTTTATTACATATTTTTCATCGAACATATTTTTATTCCTTGGTAGATGTTCTTTCCTACAAAAATTTTGGCGAAAAGGTTATTTTTAATAGAACTATATATAACTTATAACCACAGATCGTGTAAGCACAGGCTATGAGGGAGTGAGTTGGTGACCGAAACAGCTATTGGCTGTTATTTCATCTTTCTTGGGCAGGTAAAATTCTATTCTGTTCTGATTAATTATCGATAGTTTATATTTAATTTATAAGTGTAATAGTGCATAATATAAGTAACTGAAAGTTTTTTCGTTTTTGTTGATTATCCAAATGACCTTCAAGATTTGAATCCAAATTCTATATGGTCAGTACTAAAAGTGGTAGATATTTTTTATTGTTGTCGGGAGCTGGGATTAAAGAACTTTGGTTACCTTAATGTTGAGAAACTGCCTGCCATCTTTAATCTAGTATGTCTTATGACTCTAAGCACATTGCCCAGTGCTGTCCTGTAGAAGCTGTCACTGACGGCCTGTAATATTGCGAATCTATTACCAACACTGCTGCTACCACTTCAGCCAATATTGTGTTTCTGCCGGCTACTGAGCTAATAAGGCATCAATCCATTTATGTTTTATGGACAATAGTTAAGTTAGAATTTAGTTTTAGTTAAATCAGTTCTTGATCTCATATCAAAATAAGATATTTCAATTTTTTTTTTTTTTTTTTTTTCTAGAATTATTTAATTTGGTTTCATTTTTATTTTATTAATGTATTGTAGAAGTTTTTGTTTTGTTCCTTATTTAACTGTTGTTAATTTTATTTTTGTAAGTATTCATATCATAATAAATTTTGTTCTTAGTTTAGTTTGATTTATTGTATAATTAACCTCAACTTATTTTATCAAATTTATGCTATTTTATTATATTTTTGTTTACAGCTTTTAATACAATTTCTCCTTTTTTCTGCTGCACATTTCAGTGATTGGGGAATTCGGTATTAACCACGCTTTAAATAGAATACATCATCACATGTATGTGATCAATTACCAAACCCACAAAAATAAAAAATATCGCTTATATTATGCTTAAATTAAAAATAACTTATTATATTTCAGATATTATCTTAGTACAATACAACTATGGCACTGTGGAAACTGTTTTACATAATTTAATTATTATAGAACCCATGATTCACTGTAAAATTGTTAAAATAATAAAACACCAAAACTGAAATGAGTGAGTCCTATTTAATTTTGCCTGAATGCTGTACAAATTTTGCTAAATCTGCTATTCTGATACATCATGAAGTTGCCTTTCTATTTCTTCCACTACCAAGCCAAGTTTGGCATGAATAGTAGTTTTCATTTCAATTTTGATTCCTATCATCCCTTTGTAGTCAATTTGCTTGTAACGTTGCCATTCTGAAACAGAAACATTATTCAAAATTACATTTTATTTATCAATAAGGGGTCATGGGCAGCCTAAGAGAGGGATGCAGTTAATCAAAAAATCAGCCAGACACGCTTCAAAGATCATTAATTTCCCATTGTGATTCTTATCATTGCTTGGTAAAAAAAAACATAGTCTGAGGATTGCAGAGAAGCGATCAAGTCTGGCTTAAAAGAGGCTGTTTTAAAGGCCTACGGTTATCTTCTAGTTGTATTTCAGTTATTACCTGAGCTTGTTTAGTACTCGAGGTATTCTTTCTAAATATTTTTCTTAGTAACACACCAAGGCTGCTGCAGAACTATTCCAAACATCCAACTATTCCAATTATTTTTATTCAAGAAACACAATTAGGTAAATATTCTTTGATTCCATGAAGAAAAATTTAAACAATCTAGGCCAAATTTTAACTAGTAACATTGGACTAAATGAAATCAGCCACTGGCCGTGCAGAGTGGAGAAGAAACATATATACTAACAAATGTAAAATAGACTAAAATATCACAATATATCAATATAAAAATATCAACTATAGAAATCCCCTACGATAATCCTAGCCCTTCAGAGCTGCTCCAGATGGGGAAGAAGAGCTTTAAATTTAAGTATCCTGACAAAGGATACAGCAAGTAACCTATTCTATTTTAAATTGAACAAATCATGAAACCATATCATGACATACTTATCGTGGAAGTCGAAATGGGAACGCATAATTAAAAAAAAATATCATGACATACTAATAATAGGAAAATTGTTAGGTGATGTAGGACCAATAACAACCAGTCCTAATCATTAATATTGCTTAAGAGTTAAATAATAGATCATGTTAAATCATTGTTGATACCAATTGACTTCAAGTAATTCCCAATTTAAATCTTTAACAGATTACTAACCAGAGGTCTAACACTTTAATATTTATAACAGTGGATCTTTTATATGACAAATTTTTCATTAATTTATTTTACCTTTCCATTGGTTTTCCTTTAGATAATAAAATAAAATCACTTTACATTGTCAAGTTATTATTTTTTAATAATCTCTCTTTTAATTTTTTTATACCAATGTATTAGTTAGCAGACTTTACCTTTATTTGAATACTTCTCCGCTTTTAATTTCTTTATGAATTTTTTCTGCAATGAGTGATAATTATCCAAGAGGGAAGAAATGTAATGAGCTAAACATCTACTGTCTTCAACCTAAAAAAAACAAAGAAATCATGACTCTGAAGAGGTACATTTTGTGTTTAATCAAACTAATGCTAAAACTTATTTCATTATAATGCATTCATTCAGATTATCTATTCTCAAATAGCAAATAAGTAGTCTTTAGCAACACATTTTTAGATACATATTTTTGGGTCATTTTATTACTACATTATATTATTTGAGATAATCTTAGTGTTTTACTGGTCCATATAACTTCACCAGCCCCAAGCCAAATTTTAGACAACATACAATATACATTGTTTCATAACTCCAAAGATACTAAGTTCGGTTTTCATTAAATAGAATTATATAGGATTGTTCATTTATAATTTAAAAGTCTATTAAGTAGGATAGTATAGCTTCCTTATTAATTTTATTGGTCACATTATTATATTTCAAAGTCACTGACTCAGTGTTTTAGAATAATTTATGAGATGATTAGAGGATAGAGTTTAATAAAAGTGATAGTGGTATATTTTCAAACTGATTTCTGAATTTTTTTCAACTTTGGGTGAATATTAGTAAATTATACTTATGAAATAGAGGTTTTATGGAAAATCCGTATAAAAAAAATTGAGTAAAAGAAGAAGATGGAATAGGTAAAATTGTTATGGGAGCGTCTAGATATAAGTGTTATATGAGTATCATCATTATAAAAATTACCTTTAATTTGAGTTGTAAAACACGTCTGTATGACTAATAGTTTTATAAATATGGTTCTTACAAAATACCAGAAACCGAGAAACTTCTTATTTTGTCATTAATTTGGTTGATATCATGGAAACGGCTGTTACTAACAATATAATGGTTATAAACTACTTTACGGGGCATAAGATTATCTTTAATTTGAGTATTAATAGAAATCCGTAGGTCTAATACTCACCGATCTATAGTCAGTGCAATGGTTACATAGTTCAGAATTTCTGGCCCTAAAAACGCGTCCGCCGCAGCTCCCCAGCCATCTGTGAATGGCAGACTAGCGTCGTTTTATTCGTATTGTCACCTAGTATTATGAAGTCAAAAGGGAAAATCGCGTGGTCAAATGAATCAGAATTTTGTCTTTTGGTCCCTTTTTGAATGGCCTCCGTTTTTGTAATCAACCCGTTTCAAGTTGGCAGACCTGTATTTCTTATTTTACCACGATAACGCTATCCATGAAACGTACTACAAATTGTTGTAAACTGGGTTGCATTTTTCGTTACTCACTCACGGATTAAAAGGAGAATCGCCCACTTTGTCATGTTTTTGTCGCCAGACATGACTATTTAGAGGAGAACAAAAAAGAACTGATATTATTTATGCTATATTATATTTATTGTTAAGCTATTCCTAAAATAATAGTAATAACAAAGCATCAACCTTATACAAACGGAAGTCTCCAAATGATATATAAGCTCCAGATGTCAGAATTTTCTGCCAGCTTAATACTCCATCTTTAAAGTTCAGTATGTCATTTTTAGGACCCCATGGTGAAACCATAGCATACTCCAAAGAATTGAAGTAATCAATGCACTCCAGATTGAGATCCTTAGCCTTTTCTTCAAGCGTCAGTCTGACGATCTAAACAAATTATAAAACCTTCATAAAATTACAAGAAACAATGTTGAATTGCATATATAATGAACCTTTACTATTATTATAAAGTTCATACCAATTACTTTGAAAAGAAAATTGTTTTACATTCAACAGATAAAAACTTAGCTCACAAATCACAAGATAATTCATGGAAACAAAACATTGCGTATTGATGATGAAAAAGCCAAGCTAATAATAATCATTAGCAACACAGAGTTACAACTTAACATACTTTATATACTTAAAAACTTACGGAGTCTCTCCACACCGCCCCACTGTAGACCAAAATAATGTCTACAGAGTCTATTCCATTTCGGTCGTATGTCCAGTATGTTTGGAGCCTGAGCTTCAAGTTATTATAATTGATCATGTCTAAAGTTCCAAAAAATCTACCAACTGAAGCCATCTAGTATCTAATTATTCTTCAAAAATAACACACTCGTCAGTATAATGATCTTTAAAAAAAGGGCTTAAGGCGGTTACATGATAATAAGAATATGTTTACCAAAGATATCATAACGAAACAAGAGACTTGATCTTTCAAGAAATCACCTCGCTGTTTGTCATGACGTCAGTGGACCAAGTGAGTTGTTACACCGCGGGGTGCTTACGTAAAGAAAGGTGGGATCGATTTAGAAGGGGCAAAATGGCGGACAACCCTGATGATGTAACTGGTCTTTGGTCCTTTGTTGTTGTGTATGCTGTACTTGGTCTGGGTGATAGTTCAGTCCGCTATTGAGGTGTTTAGATGTGTTTTTCAGTGTTATTTAATTATTTTGTGATGTTCTTTGACAGTATTAAACTTAAAATCTGGAAAGGCTTGTGCGGTTGCGATTTGAAAAAAAGAATGAGAAATTATCAAGTAGAACATTTCACAGATAAGGTTAAAGAAGAAATTGTTGGAATATAGTGAATGTTTATATATGATTATGCATAATAGTAGAAACTTTGCAATTATCGAATAATTCAAACAGGATCATAAAACATATGGATGAAAAATAGAAATAGAGGCCTGTGGTCAATTTAAAGACTTTTTTTTTTAATTTCTAGACTCATATCAATCCTTTTGTTTTATTTATATATTTTAGATTATGTTGCTGGCATAAATAAGTGCATAATTTGTACACCATTCCTTATTAAAAGTACGCATCAAATATATTCCCATAATCACTACTTTTAATGTAAAGTGAAATGAAATTTATTTGGAGACACAAATATTTGTTCTGATGCTGTTTGTGCCCCTTACGAGTTCTATAAAAACGCCCTTGACCAATTTTGAAGTAGGCTACTGGAATTTTATGATAAAACTATAGATATAGGTGAGGTACCTAAATGTTTTTAAGAATATATGATTTTACTATTGATTAAAACAGGTGATGAAAATTTTTCACTAAACTATAGAGGAATAACACTTATTAGGCTTATTGTGTGTCATCTAATCTCCTGGATATGATACAGGCCTATTCCATTGGTGAATCTGACCAAACTGTAAGGGTTAATCTGTTCACACAACTTAGGATCAATAATACGGTCGCTGCCATAATGGTAAAACCGTATTCTGGCTATCTCTGAACAACTGCATATCACATGATATGCAGTTTAAACTTTCTTCTTGCTGAATCTGCAAGTCGGTGAGATGCTTTTTAAGCTGTATACATTCCTGTCACTATCAACTATTGAATCAAGGTTGCTAGGGACACCACTGCCTCTCTAATCCAAATCCAGCATAGACTTCTCAATTTATATCACTACAGAATTTATATCAACACTTTAACAAAGTTACTGCTAAGCAAATACATTAATTTATATATAATTCATGATGATCCACTTATATTAAAGACTTATCAACCAACCTCGCATACCAAATAGATTTCAGCCATAAACAACCACCCCGGTAGATCTCAGGTCTGTTGCTGCCATGATTGACCTTTCTCCTTTCTTATTTTTAGTTGTTAAACAAGTATACCTAGGTTTCCAAAAAACATCTTCTCCTTTATTTTAGCATCAGCTTTGTTTCATCTTCCTGACTTCATTCTGAGAAATAATATAGGTCTAATCCAGTTCTGTATCCTTGTAGGCCGAGATTCAAATGCAGAAATAATTAAAAAAAAAAAAAACTCATGCTCAAGGGAGAACATTACTGTTTTCTCAGGATTCATAAAGTTGTACACTTCTTTTTAACTGCAAGATCAATGTGCACAATTTTTAAAACTCATGGGCTTGATTTTGTATCCATTCAAGATAATAATTCTCTGAACCATTCTCTTGCACTGTAGTTATGGAAATTACATACTAAACCTGACCCTTTGAGGCCACTAGTCTCAAATCATCAATAATAAATGCGCATATTTGATATATCTTGCTAAATAAAAAAAAAATTAAAAAAAAAAAGAGGGTAGGAAATGAAAATAACATATTTATGATTCCCAGATTGAAGTACATACAATTATTCCACCACGTAAACATGATCCTGGAAAAACTATGTTTTACGTTCTAAATGTTCCTTTTCCTTTTTGCATCAGTAATCTTCGGGAATGTCTTAGAAATCAAGATTAAACTGGTTTTTGCCATTAAAACCCTTGGTCAAATTTTGGTGGATCTAGAGGTAGTTTTCTTAGGTGGGGAAGGAAGATCTTTTGCTTTGAGGAGGAGGATTGTGAGAGGAGAATAATATAACATAGTTACCAACTTCATTGTTATATTACAATAACTCATGGGTAATGGCACTATAAGGCTGTTCTATTCCATAATTGGGGTATAACTAGGAAGAACATATAAAATAGCATTTAACACATGCTTTAGTATTTTTATAGTATTTATTTTGTTCCCTTGATGGTCATTTCATTTAAGACATCTCCCTCCAGTGGGTCTCCCATTAGGTTGAAGACACATTTTAATCAACTGGACAATCTTGGAAGAATTTCAGTACTGTAATGTTTTTAAATAATCTTCTGGACTTCTAAAAGTTTTAAATTTTATACACTCCAGATCTGTTGAAATGTGTTATTTTTTGTTCCTCAATTGCACTCAGTTAAATCCCATCCCACACATATTTAAAAGATTGATCAAAACAACTTAGCCTTTAATGCAAAGAGGAGAAATGAATTAATTAATATCTGTTGAAATTCTGGACAGTTAAACTCATCTTCAAACTTCTTTAATTAAGTATTCACATAATAATCTAGTACATTTAGTGCAAACCAAATGAACATGATGATACAACTGCAAAATATTGAAGCATGGAAAATGTTGAATATGATTTACACTTCCAAAACATAGTATAATCAAAGATTTTAATTAAAAAAGGAGTCTGAAGGTGGTTTAAAGTTTTATCATCCAGAATTCTAACAGGTCTTTGTTTATTCTAGATTTTAACCTTTGAATTATATATTACTAAAAACTAATTGATTTTATAATTTATGAAATTAATTTATATTCATTTATAGGTATAAAATTAAATTGAAAACAATCATGGATTAGGACTTATTAGTACATATTCAGTTTTTTATAAGTACATATTTACTTTAGTTATAAGTATTATTCATGTTTACATGTATTTTTGTTGTTATGTTATAAAATAAAGCTATAATCCTTCGCTTTTTTTCTTCTAATTTAATAACATAAAATGTAATTTAAAAAAATTATTTGGCAACCTTTTCTTTCTTGCATTAATTATTTTTGTTCTGGCAGTGTGCATAAGTCAACATTTATGATTGAATTAAAACAATATAACTTTAATAATTCCAATGAATAATAATCTTTAATGGCAACATATTATGTTTTAGTTTTCAAGCCATTTTATTTAACGGATGCATTTTAGTAATGAAATAAAATGTAAATTGATTGTTTTTAAACCACTACAGAAATAGCCTCAAATAAAAATAAGATTAATCGATTGATAAATGATTGATTACATTTGTTCATAATATAATTACATTATATAAACTTTAAAGAGAAAAAGTTTATATAAAGTATAGATCGGTTAACTGGAAATCATAAAAAATAAAAGTTATAAAATCCACTGATCACACAGAAGATAAATAATAAAACCTAATGAAAGAAGGATTTAAAACTAATTTCTCAAGTACCTTATTGGGGAAGTGAAAATGAAGCCACAACAAAAATATCTAGGAACAGGTAAAATAATGTGAATTGTGCTCCATAAAATAAAATTGTACTACAATTAAAGATACATGGCAATGATCAGGGATAAAAACTATCTTTCATTTGTACTTCGGATAAAATGACAGAAATATGCTAAACTAATTAGCAGATTTTTGAATAATCAAGGAAATACTTGAACTTTTTTAAATCATGAATATTATATATGTATATATATAATATTAGATGCCACCTCCCACCATCCCACGTTTTGTCAGGCAACCGATACGGGACGAAATAGTGCATCAACGTAAAGTGAAGAGGGACATCTCCACACGGGACATCGGTTGAGAGGAAAATGACTTCCACCGAATATATCTCGGCGAAGACATGTCGCCAACAAATAGGCATTTGTACTGGCTCGCCCGTCAAGTAAGATCTGCGAAAAAAATCAGATACGTTTGGTTAGCGGGAGGCAGAGTGCGCGTCCGAAAGGATGATGGCCACCCGGTTATCTATATCGACTGGTGTCAAGATCTCGACGTCTTTTGCTGACGCTCTGGGAAATGTCTACCTTCTGGCGATCATTTAAATGCTTCAATGGTCTTATATCCTAAAAACCTTCAAGGCATAATCTTCAATCCGCTTCCCAGCATGCAGTACCATTCCTTTCATCTCATGACCTCATCCAAATATCTTATAATATTCAAACCCCAGCTTTCCTACCTAGAACGTTTACTTTTCGTAACCTGGACGCTCCGACCCGTGAATTACTTTTACCTGACCTAGAAAAGATTAACTGGAGCAAAATCTATTCCTGCACCTCTATTGACTCCATGGTCGATATCCTCTCCTATAACCTTCTTCATATCCTTACGTCATGCTTACGCCGTAATATGCGTCATGCTTCTTCCTTATCCACATTTAAATATCTCCTTTTCCAGCATCTATTATCCCTCACAGACGCTTGTTGATCTTAAATCTGATACTTGATGACAGAATTTAATCATTAAAATGACTAAATCCTTACTTTATTTTGCTTCTGTTTGTTGTTTTGTTTTTTAACAAAATAAGTTGTTTTTTATTTTCTCATTCTATTGTACTTATTATCATTATTATTATGATTATTATTCGTGAATTGTGTATGTATGTATGTTGTGTAGATATATTTTTTTTTTTTTTTGTTAAATTACTTTACCTATGTAAATAATTAAATCTATTTAATGTATTCTGGCCAGAAGTGCTATTTTTATTTGTAACATCAATGTTATTCTTAAGGGACTATGTCCCATAATAAGGTACATTGTCTATATTCTATTCTATTCTATATATATAATATATATATATATATAATATATATATATATATATATATATATATATATATAATTTTACGTTTGAAATAATTCGGGTTTTAGGTCATTAAACTAATGACCTAAATTATGACCTAAAACCCGAATTATTTCAAACAAAATTATAATATAAAAAAGAGTCGATGAATTAATTTGCTGTATATATATATATATATATATATATATATATATATATATATATATATATAATAGAGAGAGAAGAGAGAGAGAGAGAGAGAGAGAGTGCTTTATTTATTGGAAATGCTTCCCAATCCACCAGGATATCAATCCCTATTAGACATATTGCACATATATTTTCCTTTTGCTTTATTTTATTTATTTATTTCTTACTAACCTATTCCACTTACTAAATTTCTATTATATACATTTTTTTTTTTCTTTTATTTATTTACATCAACTTTATTCATCTCTCCTAAAAATCTTATTTTCTTTTTCTCTTTAAATAGATTAAAAATTACAACCTTTTGTGCAAATATTATAAAATCAAAATATAAATAAATAAAATATTTTATTGTTACTTGCAACAAGAGGTGTAATAGCTGTAATAAGGAAGTTCATGAATAAATTACTAATTTTGGATTTTATTACATATTTTTCATCGAACATATTTTTATTCCTTGGTAGATGTTCTTTCCTACAAAAATTTTGGCGAAAAGGTTATTTTTAATAGAACTATATATAACTTATAACCACAGATCGTGTAAGCACAGGCTATGAGGGAGTGAGTTGGTGACCGAAACAGCTATTGGCTGTTATTTCATCTTTCTTGGGCAGGTAAAATTCTATTCTGTTCTGATTAATTATCGATAGTTTATATTTAATTTATAAGTGTAATAGTGCATAATATAAGTAACTGAAAGTTTTTTCGTTTTTGTTGATTATCCAAATGACCTTCAAGATTTGAATCCAAATTCTATATGGTCAGTACTAAAAGTGGTAGATATTTTTTATTGTTGTCGGGAGCTGGGATTAAAGAACTTTGGTTACCTTAATGTTGAGAAACTGCCTGCCATCTTTAATCTAGTATGTCTTATGACTCTAAGCACATTGCCCAGTGCTGTCCTGTAGAAGCTGTCACTGACGGCCTGTAATATTGCGAATCTATTACCAACACTGCTGCTACCACTTCAGCCAATATTGTGTTTCTGCCGGCTACTGAGCTAATAAGGCATCAATCCATTTATGTTTTATGGACAATAGTTAAGTTAGAATTTAGTTTTAGTTAAATCAGTTCTTGATCTCATATCAAAATAAGATATTTCAATTTTTTTTTTTTTTTTTTTTTTTCTAGAATTATTTAATTTGGTTTCATTTTTATTTTATTAATGTATTGTAGAAGTTTTTGTTTTGTTCCTTATTTAACTGTTGTTAATTTTATTTTTGTAAGTATTCATATCATAATAAATTTTGTTCTTAGTTTAGTTTGATTTATTGTATAATTAACCTCAACTTATTTTATCAAATTTATGCTATTTTATTATATTTTTGTTTACAGCTTTTAATACAATTTCTCCTTTTTTCTGCTGCACATTTCAGTGATTGGGGAATTCGGTATTAACCACGCTTTAAATAGAATACATCATCACATGTATGTGATCAATTACCAAACCCACAAAAATAAAAAATATCGCTTATATTATGCTTAAATTAA
>JAJSOM010000151.1:0-62946 GCA_023052935.1 Piezodorus guildinii
CCAAAGTTTATCCTCGAACCAGACAAGAGGAGGTATTACTATGCCAAAGTAAGATAAAACAGGACCAAGCTCGTTAATTCAAAAAAGTTTGCATGAAAAACGGTAAATATTCATTCATTGAAAATTGAGGGTTTCATTGCTCAAATTCAATATGATGATGTCAAGGTTTATATTATTTAAATCAACATCCATTTTTAATGTTTTTATTGTTATTTACACTAGTATTACAAAAAGTTATATCACTATATTTCATAATGGTACGTAAAACTCAAAACTAATTATAACTTTACAACATAATTTCTTTTATGGCTTTTTGAATTGTCCAGATTGGTAAAAAGAATAAAAAAATTGGTGAAGAATTGAAAAAATATTACCTTTAATCTGGTATATTCTCAAACAAAAGTCATTAAATCCAAAAATTTTTAAAAAATCTCATTTCATATCTTCTCTTATTAATCAATATATTTTCACCTGAAAAACATCACAGCTACTAGACAGAAAGTTTGCCCTAAACGTCCAAAATCTGTTTAATATAACTATCCATAAGATATTTACAATTTGTGAAATCACCTATTATTCAGAAATATCTCAAAGTTTTTGAATATCATTGAACACAAAGATAAGTAAAATAGATATAAAATATTATACAGTGGTAATTTATGATAAAAGAACATAAAGATTACGAATTAATGAATTAAAGATTAAATTTAACTATGAGAATATTTTAATATAATAATAATTTACATCCAGATTTCTTCCCTAATTGAAGGTTGGGTAAATGTCCTGTAACAAAGTTAAAAACACTGTATATATAATTTAGATAAATAAACTTTAAAGAAAAGAAGACATAACTACAAATTAACAACTATATATTATATGAAATGATAAAGTTCCAACACATTTATTACTTTTTCTTTTAAAAATTTGAAATGACATAGTTATTTAAAACTTCGCTCCTTTATTTTGTACTTTCCGTGTACTTCTTTTATTCTATTCTTATTTGAATAAAAGATAATACAATATGCCACCTTCTGGGGCAATGACCATTACAGCAATAAGATATCATTCATCCCATCTTTTTTATTTAGTATTACCAACTTCATCAAACTTTGATCATTCCTTCATTAATAAATCACAATATAATAAATATTTAATTGTATTCATTAATGATAACAAGGAAAGACAAAACAAAACAAGAAATAGAATTTCTTCTGTAATTGAGGCCCTAGCTGATAAAATCATTTATATAGATTATGTTTTGTTTTTTTATGGACAATTTGAAATCTTATAATTTATAAGATTTATAAAACTGTTTTAATTATACAACTTATGCATGGTCATAAGTGGTACAGTATTGTTTTTCATTGTTCATTTTGTGTTTTTGTAATAAAAATTTCACTATTTGTGCCATTGGTATTAAAACCTAATCACTTATAACTTTTATTTAAAAACCCGCTGTGAAAAAATTGTATTACTTCATATTAGTCTATTTTTATTAATTTAATTCTTTGTAGATTTGCTTCTTTTTCGGTACTATTCATTTTGTTAGGAACATACAGAAATCTTATCATTATTATGAAAAAAAAGAAGGAAGTATATTTGTCTTAAAAGAAACATATATATTAATTCAAAGCTGATGTTTCCATTGACATTTTAAGTCATTATTGGGATCCAACTCCAATATGTAGAAGGAGATTTTGAAGATCTTTCATAAATAGTTATCTCTGTTTCGTGTTATTACTCATTAATTTGAATTTATCCTTCTTGATTTATCAAATGCTCAATCATCAATACATAAAATAACATCAAACATTTATTTCGTGAGGCTTAAGGAAACAGGCCTTTCTTTGAAAAAAAAAACAAAAACATAAACTTTTTTTTAAAGAATAAAAGATTAATTCATTATCTACCTTCAGTGGTTTCCATGGAGATCCATTTTTCTAGTAATTTCTCACTTGAATTTTCAGATTGTTATATTTATGATCTATTTTCTTTCTTATTATCCCATATACTCTTTGTCTTCTCACTTGTCTGTTTCTTTAGCTCTTGTGTTAATTTATTCTCTTCTGTACTCTTCTACGTCTAGGAATTTTTGTTTCTGTTTTTACTAGTTTTTCCAAGCTAGTGCATCCCATTGTTTCCAACCTATATATTCATCTCTGTTAGATAGTGTCTGACTTCAAATTGATAAAGAAAACTTTATGCATGTTTTAAATTTTAAAATTAATCCTATTAAAGCATCTTGATATTCTATCGCAATAGGATGATTAGCTGACAATAAAATTTAACAATGGATGTTGATTAATTGTCAATAATATTTAGACTAATTTTTATTATAATTTAATATAATTGTTACATTAAAGTCAAATAGTATCAAATCCAATTAAGTCACTTAACATAATACTTAGGATACAATGTTTTTTTTTTTTTTAATATTATTTTTTACATAATATTTTTGTAAATTTCTATATACTATATCTTAGAATTATTCAACACAGATAATTTGTATTAAAGGAATTATTATGGAATACTTAAATCTGATTTTTGATTGTATTTAGTATAGAAAAATTAATTCTCAAGTATATGAGTATTTTTATTTTATACAATGATAAAAAATTATTATAAAAAGTTAAGTATATGTTATCACAGATTTAAAGAAATGCGTTTACCTGTTATTTTTTTTTATTGTAAATATATATTAGGTACTTTTAAATTTGTTAATTTATTCATTCATTAGGTAAGAGCTAGATTTACCAAAAAATTTTAAGTCAATACTCTTTAGAAAACTTGAGCCATTCATTTGTATGAAAGGTAATTGTAAGTATGATACAAATTAGTTACAAGTGAGAGTGAATTTGTTATGGAATTTATACTTGTTATAAAATAAATTTTTAGTTACATATCGTCTGATTTTATTTACAAACCCTGTTTTTTGTTTTTTTAATTTCTGATTAATTGATAGAAAAAGGTTTCATTTTGATGAAGATCACCTTCAATAATGATGGTAAGGTGACAAATTTATATCTAATGATTTCTAAAACTCAAATGAAAAATAATATCTTAACTGACGGAGTTTTAGTTGTCCCTTGAAACTATATGATGGTGAAGTTGGTTGTTGGGTGCGGTCAGTAAGAAAACACACCAATAAGACAAAAATTATTTTATTTGTGGGCAGACTTTTCAGCCTACATTGTGATCCTTCATTAGGGCTGACTCTATGTACGTTTCTCAACAAGTCAAATATAATATTTATATTTGGTATTTGAAAATTAGTATGGAGGACAGAAATATTTTTTTTTTTACACATATAATATTCTTTCTGTATTATTCTAGTTGTCATGTTATCTGCAGTCCTTATAGGTATTCAAGAACACCTTCTTTTTTTCTAAATATGTTAATTTTATACTTACTGTTACTAATTGTAATTTTAGATTTGATTGTTAAGTTAGTATAATGTTTGTTTGTTTGTTTATTTATTTAACATTAATTTATGCTTCTATGGCTAATCAGACGATGCTACAGTGGGAACTCTAAATTTTGCCTATCCAGGTTTACATAAGATAGAGATATTAGTATATCAAGTTAAAACTGGAATTCAAAAATTTTCACAATCGCATTACTTCCCCTTACTATATATTTCATTTATTGGTAAGTGAAAGAAAAATAATATACTCTTTGTATTCCTAGAAGAAATTTAGTGATGGAACTAAAAGCAATTATAGATGGACAAGAAGAAACAATGTGTATCGATTTTGAAAATTAAGCATTGATCTTCGAAACATGAACTGTTGTTATTTGTTTATTTATTAGTCACATTATACTACTATAACTAATCGGACAATGCT
The DNA here is from genome assembly GCA_023052935.1 of Piezodorus guildinii. Taxonomy (NCBI): domain Eukaryota; kingdom Metazoa; phylum Arthropoda; class Insecta; order Hemiptera; family Pentatomidae; genus Piezodorus; species Piezodorus guildinii. Next base: position 3,846 of record JAJSOM010000151.1, read on the forward strand.
ACAGTAGTAGCCCTAAATTTTGCTTATCCAGGTTTACTTACGAAAGGGATATTTAACAAGTACCTTCACATCATCGACATTGCACAGGCTTGGGACCACATTTTTATGTCTCCTCCAAAGGACAGCAAAACTAAGGATTATTTTGAGTTTTTAAGTTTTGAACTCGTGACCTTGAGCAGAGAAGGTTCTTATGCTAGCCACTATGCTACAGGTGACCCCAATACCATGTGGCTTAATGGATAAGGCGTTGGACTTTGGATTTGAAGATTTTTATTAGTTATTTAGGTTCTATGTATCTTGTAACGTGAAATCATGAAAAGAAGCTGTAAAATGCACAGTATACAGTAGCTCTTTTTTTACTTTGAAATAAGTTAAATAAAGTTAGAGTTGAGAATAGAATTCAAAGAATGATATTGAGCTTCGATGAAACATTAATTTAGATTAAATAACCTAACAATAAAAATTATTATTTAAAACATTCGATTAAGTTTTATCCCCTTTATCTCTCTCCGCTACTTTATGAAAATTTGTATATAACACTTTTTCAAAAATCTATAGCTTTCAAATTTTTTTATCTTGCAGATTTACCACTTTTTTTAATCAATGATAACAACATTCCTTCTTTTTGGCTTCTTGAAATCTCTCATTTCATTAAGGCCCACAATGTAGGCTGAAACTTCGGCTCACAAATAAAGTATGTTTTGTCTTATTAGTGTGTTTTCTTGGTGCCAAACCAACTTCTTCATCATTATATTTATCGTTAATAAATTTCAGTAGTTGACCATTCTAAAATTAGGAAAAAGAAGTGATTGTGGGATTACTAAAAAACAAACAATTTAAATTAATCTTAATTATTATTGAAAACTTTTTTAACCTACCTTTTTGGTATTCATTAGACCACCTCTTAGCATATCATTGAGGAAAGGAATGTTTTGTTAAGTTTAACACCTGTAGAATAATTCTTACTTACAAATAAGTTACTTTAACTCTAAATTTTGGTTGTGCGACTATTTATTTAGTTTTTGATTTATTGAAACATTTTTCTTCGGTATATATAAAAACAAACTGCAGCTTAATGCAGGTAAAACTAAAGCAATCCTCATTGGCTCCAAACCAACCTTGAACTCCCTTCCATACTAGCCCGTAGACGTGACCATATTTCTGGCTATTATAGCATCTTAAAATGGATTTATCGTTCTGTACAACGACAATATTTCCTTGGTTCTTACCTATTCCAAACATAAAAAAATAGAAAACCTTCCTACATAACTGAGCTCTTCACCCTCTGCTCTGATATCCTTTCGTTAAATACTAGAACCCAATCAATCAATATTTATACCCCATCACATAAAATTGCATCCTTTCAAAAATCGTTTCTCCTTCGTTCCTCATCCTTCTGCAATTCGCTGCCCATATCTATCCGTAAAGCCACCTCTCTCTCTTTCTTCTAACATCAACTCTTCCACTACCTACTTACATCTTAATCTTCTGTTGCAATGTAAAGTATAGGTATATATAGTATGAATTTGCAAAGATCTATAGATATAATTAATATTTGATTGTTTATATGTATAAATATTTTTTCTTTTTAAGATATATATATTTTTTTTTTATAAATATTTTCTTTAAGTAACCAGACCTTAAGGATTTATTTTTGTTTATTGTTCGTTATTCTAAGGGGATTTGATCCCAGAATAATTTTTTTTTTTTTATGATATATATATATATATATATTTGCACAACGCGGAATTGCGGAGTTTGTACCCTGTGAATATAATTGAGTTGATAGCATCACAGAGACTCAAATGGGCGTGTAAAGTTGTTGGGCTTAGTGAGGAACGGATTCCGAGAAAGTTGGTATTCGCTGAACCGACTGGTAGGCGCCCGAAAGGTAGGCCGAAGCGTCGATGGGAGGATTGCATTAAGGCTGATCTCGGGGGCTTGGGCTTGACCGGTGAACATTGGACGAGTCTATGCAGGCGAAGTTTGGTGGTATCGGCATCGAACCTTCGGGTTCGGTAAGCCTATTATTATTATTATTTATTATTATCATATATATATATATATATATATATATATATATATATATATATATATATATATATATATATATATATATATATTATAATATGCTTATTTTTTAAAATAATATTCTTTTAAGAAAAAATCATTTCACATAATATTTACTTAATTAAAACTCAATTTATCTCTCAGGGTATAGTATGGGTTCTTGACAATCAGGCACATTTTTATTATTTAACTTTTTAATTATAATAATCACTTACAAACATAACACAAACAATATGCAGGCAGGCTAACAATGTTTCTTCATATTCAGACAGCAACTCCTACCTCCCCAGCTCTCCACTCAAAACTCCTGACTCCTATCAGCTCATAACCCCAACTCTGACTGACCATGATCAGGTATCTTTCCTCCACCTGGGTTTTTACCTGGAATGTCCCGTGCATCCAAAATGGAGGTTATGTTTACAAACAAACAAATAAGAGCTGGTATTCAAATTTTACCTTTTACCTTATTGTTAGCCTGCCTAACTCAACAACAAATATATAAATTAATAACCACTATAATTATAAAAAATGGGTATATTACATTTCTCCCCAATCCTAGGTAAAAAAAAAATATTTTGGAAAGAAATATTTTTTTTTTTTTTTTTTTTTAATTTATCATTTTTTAAAACACACTCAATAAACCCATTTAGTTACAATTTTTAAATATTTTTAACACCTTATATATAAATAGTTTATATAAAATATTACAGCATTTTTACCTTGAAAACTACATATGTACAAACTAAATATACAAGGATGATATACACTAAGTCTATATACAATTAAGAATATATTAAAACTAATCACATCTGCAAAATAAACTATATAAATAAATTCAGGTGAAAACAGTGAAATAATAATATGATAGATTTATTTCCATTTAGTACCTAATTTTTACTAACTGATCATTGTTCATAAAAAAAATAATTTAGAAAGAAAAGATTTACGAAAAAACAGAATAACAATTTAAACATTTATGTTTATCTAGACCCAATGAGATATGGTTCTGCATTATTTAAGACTGAGTAATAAAAAGCATGAAAAATGAATTTAATAAATAATTAGATCAGCTATTAAAAATTGTATAACTTACAATTCTAATAATGACATGATATTTACAATTTTTTCCAGTATGGTTCAATTGAACATTGTTCAGACTGCCCATTTTTTAACTCATCTAACGGAGGGAGCGCTAATCATCCCTTTTTATCCCCTGGAAAAGGATAAAGATTGCCGTGTCCAAAAATAATATGGTGTTTGATCTTTCCTAACATGATCCAAGACCATATAGCCTAAGTAGAACTCATAGTCTAAAATAAAAACGATAATAGTTTTGGTTGGCACATTCCTGTATTGATTAATTAAATTTACAATTGGTGACAAATAATTATAGGAGATGGAGAAATCTATTTCTGGATTATTTGAAACACTTAATCTGTAAAATACCACCGGAGGTCTATTTTGGGGGCTTAAGACACTTATTAAAGTTCTGAAAGTTAAGCACTTGCTGTCACTGGGTTTCACATCATGAATCTGATCTTCTTTGATATTTACACTTTCCTTCACATCAATAGAGCTAGTCATTAAGTCCTTGGCCTCTTCAATCATAACATTACAGGGATTACTCATCAATTTAGGTTCTACTGTACACATTGGAGTTACTGTTTCTGTTTCACACTCTTGGTCAGTAGGATCTTCCGAAGGTACAGTCTTTGATGTAGGTTCTTCTGTACAATTAGGAGTTACTGTTTCACACTCTTGGTCCATAGGTTCTTTATTCTTGTTTTCTTCATCTTCAATGGAGGTTCTTCTCTGGGGATCAATTTTCATTTCTGTAGTAACACTTGTAAAGTTTTCTAATATTTCTTTTCCAAATTTATCCACCTTTTGTTCCAATTTCTCCATCATCATCATGAATTGTTTGAATATCTGAATCTTTTCTGTCCTATCTGAATAACTATTATTTCCTTGGTCCTCCATATTGTTTGCTCACAAATTAACACATACAAAACTTATTAAAATATAAATTGTGCACTGATTGTCGTGGTCTTAATATTTAACAAATTAAGCCCCACGTTGGGCGCCAAATTATATAATATGCTTATTTTTTAAAATAATATTCTTTTAAGAAAAAATCATTTCACATAATATTTACTTAATTAAAACTCAATTTATCTCTCAGGGTATAGTATGGGTTCTTGACAATCAGGCACATTTTTATTATTTAACTTTTTAATTATAATAATCACTTACAAACATAACACAAACAATATGCAGGCAGGCTAACAATGTTTCTTCATATTCAGACAGCAACTCCTACCTCCCCAGCTCTCCACTCAAAACTCCTGACTCCTATCAGCTCATAACCCCAACTCTGACTGACCATGATCAGGTATCTTTCCTCCACCTGGGTTTTTACCTGGAATGTCCCGTGCATCCAAAATGGAGGTTATGTTTACAAACAAACAAATAAGAGCTGGTATTCAAATTTTACCTTTTACCTTATTGTTAGCCTGCCTAACTCAACAACAAATATATAAATTAATAACCACTATAATTATAAAAAATGGGTATATTACAATATATATATATATTTATATTTATATATATATATATAAAGTTTGTGTTGTTCTCAGATTTCAGTCAATGAATAAACAATTTTATCTATGCAGCGTTTTGAGAATTTATTGTTCTCATAATCATGCCTTTTTTGAACTCCATCCTGTATTTATTTTCTATTTTACATGTTTGATTTATATTATTTAGAGAATTTTCGATGTGCTTCGGTAGGATGTTTTCTTTTCTGCATCTAAGTAGGAAAATCTGGTTGTTTTTGGCAGCAGCTAGTTTCTTCAGAGTGTTCTGGTATAACTTCATAAGTGAAATTACCTGGGTACCATATGTTGATCTAATTTCTCATAAAATCCCATTTTTTTAAAATCCCAGGTAATTTCAATTATGAAGTTATACCAGAACACTCTGAAGAAACTAGCTGCTGCCAAAACCAACCAGATTTTCCTACTTAGATGCAGAAAAGAAAACATTCTACCGAAGCACATCGAAAATTCTCTAAATAAAATAAATCAAACATGTAAAATAGAAAATAAATACAGGATGGAGTTCAAAAAAGGCATGATTATGAGAACAATAAATTCTCGAAACGTCGCATAGATAAAATTGTTTATTCATTGACTGAAACCTGAGAACAACACAAACTTAAATTATCAATAGTTGAGAACTGATCAAACAATATTATTATCAAAAGGTTATTAGAAGAAAATTCAACAGTGGAAAAAGGGAGAAAAAAAAATGGGATTTTATGAAGAAATTAGATTAACACATGGTACCCAGGTAATTTCACTTATGAAGTTATACCAGAAAACTCTGAAGAAACTAGCTGCTGCCAAAAACTAAAATATATATATATATATATATATATATATATATATATATATATATATATATATATATATATATATATATATATATTGTTTTACCTACAAGAAATATTTAGGGAGATAAGGAGAAATAGAAACTAGGGAGATAAGTAAAAGTCTTGTCTTGAATGGACCAGATTTTTTATTCTAAAAATCTAAGATATTGCAAAAAAAAAAAAAAAAATGTGTGCTTTTTTGTTCTTACTGAACTTCTTCCAATAAAGTTCTTGAATATCTCCGCTGTTAATTTCATACTATTTTTTTTTTTTTTTTTTGTGCTCCAAAATTAGTTCGATTTTTTTTGGAAAAAAACTTTCATTTCCTTGGTTTGAAAAAGGGTTCACACGATTGTTGCGTAGTTACTATTACGCAACACAAAGTAAGAAAACAATGCCATCTTACCAAGTGCATTAATGTCGGGCGACAATCATATTCAGGGTGAACGAACTTCTGATGGTTTCAACTTTGGAAATTGTAGGAATTCGGAGAAAACAATTAGAACCTGAAAAAATGTGGATTCAGTACTTCTTCCTGACTAGGAAAAACAATATATCATGGACATATTTGTTGGATTGTCCGAAACAAATGTAGGAGTACTGTTATAAAAGAAAAAACGTTGCAAAATATTACATAATGGTTTATTATTTCCAAATAATTATATTAAGATACAACAATTTATATACGCTATATCTCTGTTATTTCTTAACTGGATTCAATATTCTCTTTTGTTTTGTTGATTTTTTAATTGTCTATTAAGTAGTTATTCATTTTTACTTTCACTTACTATATATAGTAAGGGGAAGTATTGCGATCGTGAAAATTTTCGAATTCCAGTTTTTAACGGAAATATATGTTTTAGGGTCCCCCGAGTCTAAAAAACCAAGTCCCGCAAAAAGGTCTGTGTGTGTGTGGTAACTTCCGGGCTGAAACGGTAAGTCCTATGGAACTGAAATTTCATATTTAAGACAACTATACGCCCGAGACGTGACAAAACTTTTTTCATCAAAATGAGCTTACCAGAAGAGGCACTTTATACCTTGCATTTTGCACCTTTTTTCGATTTTCTCAAAAACGGTTTCGACGATTTTGATTAAACTCGCTATATCGATTCAAAATTTAATGGGCTTTAATTTCATGTAGGTTTTATGCTGATTAAAATGGTCTGACAGGGCTTAAATGCCGTTATTTTAAATTTTCTTCCCCTTAAGTACCTTTAATTTTGTAGATTCAATAAAAATAACTAAATTTTCTTGTTAATGCTGATGAAAAACAGTTAAATATATAAATTGAATAAATTCTATACCTAACTAAAGGATAAAACAGAAAAAATATTTTTTATATGCAATTTTTCGTTTTTGAACATAGGGGCAGTAATATACATGTATGATATACCGTTGAAAAGCTAAAGATTTTAGAAAAAATATTATCTCATACACAAGCTTTTAAAAGTTAATAGAGAGTGATGAAATGAACATAAAACTAACTGATTATTTTAGATAATAATATAATAGATTTTTTAGTAAAACACATGTTTCTATATATAGCATTTCCAAGTCAATTGTAACCTTTTCCAAGTCAAATGTAACTTTTTCCAAGTCAAATGTAACCTTTTCCAAGTCAAATGTAACCCTTTCCATTTCAAATGTCACCTTTTCCAAGTCAAATGTAACTTTTTCCATTTCAAATGTCACCTTTTCCATTTCAAATGTTACCTTTTCCAAGTCAAATGTCACCTTTTTCTTCACTTCTAGCCTTAAATATTCCGTTTTATTTATTGAAAAATAATTAGTTTAATTAAAATTATGACTTTTTTAATAATTTTGGCATATCATATCACTGTTTTTTTTAAATATTTGATATCAAGTTCTGTTTTTACGAACTAATATTTAAAAAAAAATATTTAGTTTTAAAATAGTTGTTGATTTTGAATTTTTAGAGGGGAGGGATAGTTTTTGGGAATAATTAATGTGTTTTCGGGTATTATAATGACGTTTTTCAAGATGTATTTTTTATCGCTCAAGTGCATATTAACTCGCATTTACTTTTAATGTTTTTTATTGATATAGGGATTAATTAATGTATTTTCGGGTATTATAATTACGTTTTTTCAAGCCGTATTTTTTAGCGCTCATGCATATTTCAACTTGAATTTACTGTTAATGTTTTTTATTGATATAGGGATTAATTATCGTGCATTCGGGTGGTTATGATTACATTTTTTGAGCTCTATCTTTTATCGCTCTTGGATATTTCAACTTGCATTTACTGTTAACGTCTTTTATTGATATAGGGATTAATTATTGTGCTTTCGGGTGGTTAAGGTTACGTTTTTTGAGCTGTATCCTTTATCGCTCATGCGTATTTCAACTCGCATTTACTTTTAATGTTTTTTATTGATATAGGGATGAATCATTGTGTTTTCGGGTGGTTATGATTACGTTTTTCGAGCTGTATTCTTTATCGCTCGTGCGTATTTCAACTTGCACTTACTTCTTATCTTTTTATTGTTATAGGCTGTTGCACAATGCCTTTTATTGTGGTTTTTGCACGTTCTGATTACTTTTTTGAACTGGATGTTACATCGCGCTTGCGCATTGTTTTAGATCACTTTTTATTTATGTTAAAATGTGCACTTGCTATAAAAAAATGTCATAAAGTCTATTAGTATTTCCGAAAACACTATAAACGCTCATTCTATCAAATATTCATGAAACAGGAACATAACTTGAAATGAGTAAAAGCGATAAAAAATAAGGATCAAATAATGTTTCAAGAACACCCGAAAATATAATAAACGATTCCTCAATTAAATTATCAAATAATTGTAAGAACAAGTTAGGAAGTGGGTCCATTATAAAATATGTAGTTAAAAAAACTTACTCAGGACGCAAAAAAAGGAACTATAATTAATCCTTTTATAAAACATAATAAAAAAAAATAATAAGATAAAAATATATAAAAAAAAGCTAAATGATGTAGGTATATTCCAGCAACGTATAATGAGAACTAAAAAAAAATAATCAATCCCAATATCAATCAACAACTTAATCATAAGCACCCGAAAGAACAATAATTAATCCCTATATCAATAAAAACATTATAAGTAAGTGCAAGTTGAAATACGCCTGAGCGATAAAGGATAGAGCTCAAAAAACGTAACCATAACCACCCGAAAGCACAATAATTAATCTCTATATCAATAAAAAACGTTAAAAGTAAATGCGAGTTGAAATAGGCATGAGCCATAAAAGATAGAGCTCAAAAAACGTAACCATAACCACCCGAAAGCACAATAATTAATCCCTATATTAATAAAAGACGTTAACAGTAAATGCAAGTTGAAATATCCAAGAGCGATAAAAGATAGAGCTCAAAAATGTAATCATAACCACCCGAATGCACGATAATTAATCCCTATATCAATAAAAAACATTAACAGTAAATTCAAGTTGAAATATGCATGAGCGCTAAAAAATACGGCTTGAAAAACGTAATTATAATACCCGAAAACACATTAATTAATCCCTATATCAATAAAAAACATTAAAAGTAAATGCGAGTTAATATGCACTTGAGCGATAAAAAATACATCTTGAAAAACGTCATTATAATACCCGAAAACACATTAATTATTTCCAAAAACTATCCCTCCCCTCTAAAAATTCAAAATCAACAACTATTTTAAAACTAAATATTTTTTTTTAAATATTAGTTCGTAAAAACAGAACTTGATATCAAATATTTAAAAAAAACAGTGATATGATATGCCAAAATTATTAAAAAAGTCATAATTTTAATTAAACTAATTATTTTTCAATAAATAAAACGGAATATTTAAGGCTAGAAGTGAAGAAAAAGGTGACATTTGACTTGGAAAAGGTAACATTTGAAATGGAAAAGGTGACATTTGAAATGGAAAAAGTTACATTTGACTTGGAAAAGGTGACATTTGAAATGGAAAGGGTTACATTTGACTTGGAAAAGGTTACATTTGACTTGGAAAAAGTTACATTTGACTTGGAAAAGGTTACAATTGACTTGGAAATGCTATAAATTCAATTTAATTAATTCCTGGGGCCACCCATAGCGTAGTGGTTAGCATGACAGCTTTCTATGCCGAAGGTCACGGGTTCAAACCCGCGGGTGGCCCTAGGATTTTTTAATGGGAGTAAAAAATCTTTAGTTATGCCGTCCTTCGGAGGGGACGTTAAAAGGTGGTCCCGAGCCTGTGCGATGTCAGGTACTCGTTAAAGATCCCTATCCTAATAAAACCTGGATAGGCAAAATTTAGGACTCCCACTGTAGCATCGTCCGATTAGCCATAGCAGCATAAAAGTGACGTTAAACGAATAAACAAACAATTAATTCCTTAATAGGTTCACGTATTTTCATCTATTTTTGAACTATTTTTGAAAATTCTTTCATTGATTTTAAAAATGGAGGTAAGTGAAAGTCGTGTGTTCCCGCACCAGATTTTTTTGTTATTTGTTCATCGCGGTTTACTGATCCTAAAACTTCATAGATACTTTTCTCCTTCTTCAAAAATAACTGAGTTATGGGCGTAAATATGGCTAAAATTTTCGATTCGATCTACACCAACAGAGGTTGATTAACAGAGACACTAAGGTTACAAAATAAATAAAAAAATCTGGTGCGCGCAAGACACGACTTTTACTTACCTTTGTTATTAAGAGATATTAAAAAAAAAAATCTGCATATCTACAACCTCAGAGCTGTCTTTAGCTTAGTATATATAGAGGATTCGTACTGTTTTTATTCCAAATGGCTCTGCAAGGAGGTGATCCTTGATCACGCTCAGCCGTCAGGTTTTTTCCCCCAAATTAGATACCCACTTTAAAGAGGCTTGCCTTGCCCCAGGAGTAATAAATAATATCCTGCCAAAGCCGGGATTTGAACCCAGGACCCGAAACACTGTAGACTAGCGCTCTATCCACTAGAGTTTAGAACTTACATTGAGTTTCCATGGAAATATTTGTTTTAGATTAAATATTGGGTTGTGTCACATGAAATGTCCGTTTTCAAGGTAAAAGATTTTTATTAAAAATACGATATGAAAACAAGATTTTTTTTTCAATTTTTGCACGGTATGTTTTGAAACATGCCGCTCAGTGAGATCATGTGGTACCCATGTATCGAGCTTTTTTACTTTCCCAATACACTTTAAATGTCTGGAAACGATAGATGCACTTAATTGTGCTGAGAGTCCTTTAACTGTTTGGTAGGGGTTTCATTCTACTGCATGTTTGAGGACATCGTTGTCTATAAAGGACGGAGGTCTTCCTCAGGGCAAGTTTTCCAAGTCGGTATCCCCAGCTGAAAACTTAGCAAACCAACGGCGAATGGTCCGTTCATTAACACTCCCTTCCCCAAACGCCTTGCAAATATTTCTAGCGGCCTCAGCTGCTGAATGGCCGAATTTAAACTCGTACAAAAATATTACTGGAAAATCGCGTGTTTCCATGTTCATATTTGGAGATATACTAAAAAGTGGGTAATTGATTGTGAAGCTAATGTTCATAATACAAAGGTAGAGGATAAGTAACTGTTTACTTTAAATATGTAAACATTCGGAAGAAAACAACAGAGACCTGCAAAATCCTTTATGTATTTCAGAAACTATAAAAACGGACATTTCATGTGAAACAACCCAATATTTTACATCGATATGGCAAGTTTAATTGAAAATCGTTTAAGTAGTTTTTGAAAAAATCGTAAGAACATGCAAAAGGAATGGTATTAAGTGGATCTTGAGGCTGGCTGATTTTGACGAAAAAGTTGCTGTAACATCTCGGCTTCTAGAATATTTATTTAATTTCAGTTTTATACTCCTTATCGTTTTTGAGCAACACTATAGACCTTTTTGTGGAACTTGGTCATTAGGACTCAAGAGATTCCGAACTTCCGGTGAAAACTGGAATTGGTAAATTTTCATGTTCGCAATACTCTCTCTTCTTATATATTTCATGTATAGGAAAGTGAAAATAAAACGTAACACATCGAGAAAAAAAAAACTCCTTTTTACTTTCACTTACCTATAAATGAAATATATAGTAAGGGAAAGTATAGTGATCGTGAAAATTTTCGAATTCCAGTTTTCGACGGAAATACAGGTTTAGGGTCTCCTGAGTCCAAATGACCAAGTTCCGAAAAAGGGTCTGTGTGTATGTCCCTGTGTGTGTGTGGTAAGTCTAGCACAAAAACCATAAGTCGTGCGAAACTGAAATTTAATATTGAAGACAACTATACGCCCGAGATGTTACAGCAAATTTTGCATTAAAATCACCAAACCAGAAGAGCCACTTTATACTAAGCATTTGGCGCAATTTATGATTTTCTCAAAGACGGCTTTAACGATTTTGATTAAACTCACTATGTTGATGTAAAATTTAATGGGCTTTAATATGGAGTAGGTTTCATTCTGATTGAAATAGTCTGACAGGACTTAAATGCCGATATTTCGATATTTTAAACTTTCTTCCTCTGAAGTACTTTTGGTTTTGTAGATTCTATAAAAATAACAATACTATCTTATTAATAAACATATTTTCAAATGCATTTTTGATAATAAGAACAGTAATATAGACGTATAATTTACCGTTAGAAAGAGAAAGATTTTAGAAAAAATATTATCTGATACACTAAGTTGTAAAAGGTACAAATGACTAAGTTGTAAAGGGATCACTTGTAGCTAGGTGGCTAGCGTAACAGCCTCCCATGCAAAAGGTCACGGGTTCAAACCCGCAGGTGGTCCTAGGATTTTTTAATGGGAGTAAAAAATCCTTAGTTACGCCGTCCTTCGGAAGGGGACGTTAAAAGATGGTCCCGAGCCCGTGCGATGTCAGGTACTCGTTAAAGATCCCTATCCTAATAAAACCTGGATAGGCAAAATTTAGGACTCCCACTGTAGCATCGTCCGATTAGTATAGAATAGTAGCATAAAGTGACGTTAAATAAATAAACAACAAACAAAGTTGTAAAAGTGACAAATGGGGAATATACTTATTACTTATTAACAATTTAACATCGTTATATTATTTAATCTAAATCATATGTTTCCAACTAAAATGAATACACGTTTTATTAATATCAACTTCAACTATTTTTCAAATTGAAGTATATTCAATAGTTTCTAACAGTCGAGTTAAGTGAAAGTAGTGTGTGGCCCGCACCAGATTTTTTGTACAATTATAGGCTGATAAGTATACTTCACCACTATTTTATTAAAATGCATGTCATTTTAGCAATAGTTCCATTTTCTAGTGCAAGAATAATTTTTTATATATTAAGGGGAGTAGGTAATTTTTTTTTCCTTAAAGGTAGGCCTCATGTCTGAATTTGATGTCAAAAACCTTAGCCTAAACCTCGTGCATTTTATTAAAATATCATTGAAGTATAATTAAAGCCTCTAATTCTATATTAGACTTTGACTACCTTAAATTATCTAAAAATAATTAAACTATTTTATATTAAAATATCAATTTCACTAAAATAAATGTAACGTGGATCCGTTATAAAATGGCAGCTATGATAACCCAACAGCTATTCCGTAACTGCCCAAAACTACTTTCGCTTCCAATTATTTGATTAAAAAAAATTTTGAGTTTGTTTCAGACGGTCACTGCCCCAGGAGCTTTCTAAATATATTTTTTTCTCTTTCATAATTAATTAATCGATCGACCTCAAAAAATAAAATATAAAGATCGATAAAAAAACTGATTTCATAACGCTGATTCTTTTAAACGTAAAATCATTCTTCCTTTTTTTCTTGTTTGTTTATTTATTTATAATATTTAGTCGGACGATGTTACAGTGGGATTCCTAAATTTTGTCTATCCAGGTTTAATTAGGACAGGGATCTTTAACGAGTACCTGGCTTCAATCAGGCTCCGGACCACCTTTTTACGTCCCCTTCGAAGGACGGCATAACTAAGGATTTTTTACTAACCTTAACCACCTGCGGGTTTGAACCCATGACCTTAGGCATAGAAGGCTGTTATGCTAGCCAATATTCTACAGATGATTCCTTTTCTTCCTGTATTTTTGTTGAATGTTTATGCATTTTGATGTCTTGGCTTAATTAAAGAATTTTCAAATACAGTACGAGATGAAAATGAGTAAAACTAACAAAGAATTAATTAAATTCAATTTTTATAGAAACATGTGTTTAATTAAAAAGTATATTAAATTATTATCTTGAACAATCAGTTACTTTTATCGGCTTTTCATTACTCTTTATTAACTTTTACAAGGTTGTGTATAAGATAATATTTTTTCTAAAATCTCCAGCTTTCCAACGGTAAAATGTACATCTATATTACTATCTTGTGCTCAAAGATCAAAAAAATTGCATACAAAATATGTTTACACTCTTCTCCTTTATTTGTTTATCGAATTCGCTCAATTTCCTTATTTAGCAGTTATATATTAGGGGTACTCACTACGTTTGCTATAGCATGATATTTGTGTTATTTTGCTGAACCCGTCGAGTTTCTACAGTTATTTCCTGCATAAAATTGATGGGTTTAGCACAATAGCACAAATAGCATGCTATAGCAAACGTAGTGAGTACCCCTATTGTTTGGAAGAGGGGCGACGAACACGTTTGCACCCAGCCTTAACCCGTTCGTTGAATGAATCGCTGAATTATCTGCCGATCCGTGCAATTTTGTTGAGGGTCAATAAATGAAATAATAAAAGAGAGGACAAAAACAAGCTTATCTTGATTAAAATAAAACAAAATACTGTTTATAGTGTGCAAGGTGGTGATTCAATCCGTGATGACTTCCTTCCCTCTCCCGTCTGCGATGTTCATTTATTCCCTTCTGCGACTCCTACTCCCTGCGACAATTCTGAGACAATCTTCTAGGATAATGTGCGAGTTGCGATTATACGAAAAATATGCGACATTCAGCGACAACCAAGTTAATTAAACACCATCTATACTCGCGAGTGAATCTATTAACTCTCTCTCACAATCCCGGAATGCCCTCTGCCAAGCGGTCACTCAACAGCTGTTTCAAATTGAATAAAACAATTGACTGTAGCGCTTGCACATAATTAATCCCAAAATAAAACATATAAAATAAAAAATGGAGAAACATAAACATATGACTATTTCAATTCTTAACATATATCAATGCTAACATGATTCTGCCTATTTTTTTTTAAATCTACAAAATTAAAAGTACTTTAAAGGAAGAAAATTAAAAATATCGGCATTTAAGCCTTGTCAGAATATTACAAACTTCAACGATCTCACGATGAATATCGACCTGTTTTACGCCTTTAGCACTAAGAAATCGTATAACAGCCCGTACTTCACAATCAGCGGGACTCACGATTGTCGGAGGCATCTAAAACACCCAGTAAACAACGTATACAATGAAGAAAATTTATAGAAATTATGTAGAAAAGTAGATTAAGGTACAGGTTTTCATGTAAAAATAAAATTATTGCGATATCTTTGCACGTCTTTTTTTAATTCCAAAACGGTACTTACTTAAAAACCATGCCTCGTATCTCGGTGCTCACCTTAATGAGCATGGCTGGATAGATGGCGAAATAAATCAAAGAATAGAAGCCGCCAGCAGATGTTTTAGTTCTCTCAAGAAAGGATTCATCGGTAAAAAAGAAGTGTCAAAAAACACTAAAACCATAGTATATAAAAATACTTTCTTAGCGATTCTCTCATATTCAAGTGAATCTTGGACTCTAACCAAAAAGCACAAGAGTCAGCTACAAGCGATGGAGATGATATACCTAACAAGAATGGAGGGGAAGACCAGAAGAGACCGAGTGAGAAACGTAACGATACGGTCAAACCTGGGACTTCGGCCTGCTCTGGATGTTATTGAAGAGCACCAACTGAGGTGGTTCGGCCATGTTTCCAGAATGGCAGAAAACCGAGTAGCAAAGGCTGTATATGAGGCAAGGTTGGAAGGTCTAAGACCGTGAGGAAGACTTGGGAAGGCGCGATTCAGGAAGCCTTTGACAGAAGGGATCTGGAATGGAGAAGGAGAAGAAGATTGGTTCAGGAGAGAGATTTATGGATTAAGCTCTATAAAAAGGATGCTCACAGTGT
This sequence comes from Piezodorus guildinii, assembly GCA_023052935.1. Taxonomy (NCBI): domain Eukaryota; kingdom Metazoa; phylum Arthropoda; class Insecta; order Hemiptera; family Pentatomidae; genus Piezodorus; species Piezodorus guildinii. Next base: position 19,455 of record JAJSOM010000151.1, read on the forward strand.
TGGCGGTAGAAGAGTAGAAGATTAAATAAATAAAAAAATAATCAATTTGTTTCTATACTTGGAAATAACGTAGTTAAAAGCGTATATATAAGCGAGATTTCCATTTTTTTCATTTTTCCTTTTCCTTTTTTTGTTTTTTTTTTGTTTATTGCGCTTTACTGATTCTCAAATTCTATACATACTTTTCTCTATCGCCAAAAAGTATTAGCGTAAAATTTCATTTTTTTTTTCTTTTCTTTTTTCACTTTTATAAAATTATTTATTGTGGGAGCGGCGTGGTCTAGTGGATAGAGCACTAGTCTGCTGTGCTCCGCGTTCTGGGTTCGAATCCCGGCTATGGCAGAAATATTATTTATTCTGTTAATTCAGTCGGGGGGCGACCCTAGGGTATGGAGACCCTCCTGGGGCAGACCCAGCCTCTATAAAGTGGGTACCCAAATTAATTGGGGAAAAACCTGGCGGCTGAGCGTGATTAAGGTCTAATCACCTCATTGCACTGCCATTGGCCTAGAAACAGTACGAATCTCTATATGTACTGAGCCCAAGACCCTTTATGGGTTGTAGTGGTACAGGTTTTTTTTTTTTTTTTTTTTTTTTTTTTAAATTATTTGCGTGTTTTTGTTAAAAACACTAATAATTTTTTTTTTTTTTCAAAAATAACTGAGTTCTTGAATAAAATCCTTTTAATCGGCCGCCATTTTAAAACTAACCAGCTGATATCAACGTCTAGGTGTTAGGATCATCGTTGAATGGACTAGTATTTTTGACCCCAGCAAAACAAACCCGCAGGTAGTCCTTGGATTTTTTAATGGGAGTAATAAACCCTTAGTTATGCCGTCCTTCGGAGGGGACGTTAAAAGGTGGTCCCGAGCCTGTGCGATGTCAGGTACTCCTTAAAGATCCCTATCCTAATAAAACCTAGATAGGCAAAATTTAGGACTCCCACTGTAGCATCGTCCGATTATCCCTAGTAGCATAAAGTGACGTAAAATAAATAAAAGAACTAGTATTTTTGTGGCGATTAAAAAAAAAATTGGTCCAGTAGTTTCGGAGAAATGCCGCGGACGGCGGACGGTGGACAAACGGATTTTTTTTTTATTCGTTGTTCGGATTCTACGCATCTTGAAAAGCCAGCTCTCAAATTTTGGGCAGGAGTAATTTTTTTTTTTTGGTCGATTACAAAGGTTGATTATTGAAAATAACAAACCAAAACGCTACAAATTATTACACAATGGTTTATTATTTCCAAATAACAATATTAAGGTATAACTTTTTATATAACTGTTGATAGGCAAGTAAGTAATAGAAAAAGGAAAAATTCCAATGATAATGGCATTTCACCACTGCTAATTTCAAAACGATATATCTCCAGCAACAGGTATATCGAGGGGGCTGGATATAGGTTCGAGAGAGTACCACAGTTTAAGTATCTAGGCACTGTTATCACAGAGAACAATAAGATTAGAGACGAAATTAAAGCAAGGATAACAGCTGGCAATAGATGCTATTGGTCTCTTCTGAAAATATTTCAGAACAGGAATATATCCAGAGAACTGAAGATAAGACTATATTGTACTGTCCTTCAGCCAGTGGTCATGTACGGAAGCGAGTCCTGGACATTAACACGCAATGATGAAAGACTACTAAACATGTGGGAAAGGAAAATTCTCAGAAAAATCTTTGGTCCTACAAAAGAAGGAGATCGTTGGCGAATGAAGACGAATGAGGAAATTAGAACTCTGTATCAAACACCTGATATAGTTGCCAAGATCAAGAGTGCCAGAATAAGATGGCTGGGGCATGTACAGAGAATGGAAAGTAGGAGGCTGCCTAAAATGATGATGGAGGGACACCCTGGTGGAAATAGGAGCAGGGGCAGACCTAGACTTCGTTGGCTGCAGGACGTAGAGGAGGACCTTCGGTCTTTAGGAGTCAGCGGATGGAGAAGAGCTGCCGAAGACAGGTCAGAATGGAGGAGGATCGTTGAGGAGGCCAAGGTCCTACAAGGACCATAGCGCCGATAGATAGATAGATAGATAGATAGATATCTCTCTGCTAGTTCTGAACCAATTTTAATGATTCTTTTTTGTCATTTTGTCGAAAATTTAATTTTATATCAAATGGCACTAAATGTAAAATGGTATTTATTTATTCATTATGATAAACGGATTTTTTTTTTTATTCGTTATTCGCGTTATAGACATCTTGAAACGTAAACCCTCAAATTTTAAAGGGGATATTTTTATTTTTTGGCCGTTTACAAAGGTGTATAATAGAAAAAAATAAACCAAAAGCATATATACTAGACTGCGTTACTATTTCCTATTATTTTTTCTTCTTTCGAAATTTTCGTTCGATAATGCGAAAATAATCAAATGAGTTGATATCATAATACAGTGATTAGAGAATTTATCGCTTCCTGTAAAATTTCATAGAATGGATTTAGTAGCACCTTTTGGAAATCAACGTCTCACATGTCACTGATCATCCCGCCTTGAATCTTTTGAGATCTTAAGGTATTTAGTTTTAAAATAGCGGCCGATCAGAGTCAACAATTTTAATATGAAAAAAAAAAGTTATAAAACACTCATTACACAAATTACTAAATGAACTATAATAAGAATAATCAATTCAACCAAAAATCACTATAATCGATCATTAAGTAGTTTTTGAACATCGATTGTATAATCGATATTAAGAGTTGATCAGCTCCGCTCACTGTCAATTCTTCGACCAATTAGAGTCTCTTAGAATGTGTGCGTGAAAGTCTCCAGAAGACGGAATCCCATTGGCCCGCGCGAGAAGATACCTCCAGACCCCTGTGATTAGCATCACTGGAAGGCAGGACACATTTCTCCAGCCATCTCCTCCAGCGGATAGCACTTTCTCCAGGGCCGCCTTATGCAACCGGAGGATCTCCCCCACTTCTTCTTCCGACTCCTGGAAGTGGGAGGTCTTCGGTCTTGAGGAGTCACTCTCTGGCGTCCGTCATGTTCCGGCTATTGGCTGTGAGTACTGTCTTTCAAAATAAGCTTCTACGTCTTCTTACTTGTAGGACAGATATATTAAATATATTTTATTTATATATTATATAATACAATATAAAATATATTTTAAAAAATAGTCAATTATTGAAATATAGCAATATTTTAAGAAGTATAAATACACCAATTAATACGAATTTATGTTATTATAGAGGCTAACTTTACAGCCATATACTTATTTGGTTTTAAGATATCTCTTTGGTTTTTTTATTATGTTCAAAGGCCAACGATGGATTTTCGTTTTAGGGGAGTATAATATGTATTTGTTTTCCTCGGCGCGACACGCCGCGTAGGCCATTGGCGACGTGATGTAGTAGTTTCCTAGGATCTTACACCATTAATCACAATGATATTTTATATAGTTGGATCATAACTTCCTACTCCTAACATATATTTTTTTATTTAGTCTTTAATATGAACTTTTTGCATTATACTTAATCTTATTTATTTCTCTTGTATTTTTATAAGTTTCGATATTTTTTTTTTGTTAGTTCCTATTTCTTGTTTTTCACGTTTATTGATTTTTTAAGTTTTAGGACACCCGGCTATCGTAACGGCCAAAAAAAAAAAAATATAAATATTTTTTAATTTTACTAACTTACTATTTATTTTTCTCATTAATACATTATTTAACATTTCGTGGCATTATTAGATATTATAATACAATAGAATACAACCATACAAGGGCATTTTACATACTTTATATTACATATTACTATATGTGTCAAAAAGTGGCATCCATATTTTTTTTAAATTTTATTTATTATTTGATAAATGTATTATTTATAACAAAGTAATAATTTGCAACACATTAGGGCAATAGGTGTGAGAGTCCATTCGTTATATTTAAACAAAATTGTTACCGAAAGAAAAATAATATTTAAAAAACACTTGCTTATTTAATAGAAACTTTTTATAAATTCAATATTTGACAATAACAGATCTTTATTTTTATTTTATTATACAGTTTTTTATTTTTTTGTTCACCCCTACTTCGCCATTTAGGCTATACGGTGGTGAGGGCGGGGATGAATGCCTAAAAAAGATCTCCCCGCACCGAGATTCGAACTCATAATTATTTTAACTCTATCAAATTCTATTATCCGCTTGCTTGGAACGCAGGGATTGTCTACGTCCGTTGACCGACTCAGCCACCCAGCCCCCGATAAACTCTTAGGGTTAAGGATTATATCATACTGTAATAAAAACAATTCTTATATCATTGTGTTTCTATGATATGTATTTCTAAGATAAAAAAAATAATGTCCAAAACGTAGAATAAGATGTTGGTTAAAATAAAATGTCTTTAAATTTTCAAGATAAATATGCTTTTTTAGTTAATAAAAATACTTGGAAGATAACTTTCACAATTTAGAAAAAATGTAAATTTACGTCTTTCGTACTGAACTTAAATTAATGAAAAATGTTTGAATTGATGAATGAACTACAGGAAAACAGAGAATATCATTTACGAAAACTCGCATATACATTTGTAAATTGATAAAACATTATTGGTTATTATTAAGATAATTTAATAATAAGATATTTGTACCTAAAGAAAGAGAACAAATATTCTTTTATACAAAAACAATGTTTATTTATAATTTTTTATTTTATTTATAATCTATTTATCGTTTTCACGCTCAATCATGGGAATTGTCCAGCAGTCTATTTCGAGGATAAACCCATTCCAACATCAGAAGAAGTACGATATTTGGGATTGTACTTAGACAAAAGACTGACATGGAGGACCCATATTTGACTTAGAAGACAACAGCTGAACAGACAATTTGGACTGCTATCCCGTCTGCTTGAAAAACGATCAAAATTTTCTTTGGACACCAAAATTACCATTTACAAAGTACTGATCAAATCATTATGGACATATGAGATAGAGCTAAGGGGATCTGCCAAATATTCTAACATCCAAATAATTCAGCCTCTTCAATCGAAAATATTGCGAAAAATCGTGGATGCACCGTTTTATGTAACCAACTTATTACTTCACAAGGACTTGGACATAGTCAAAGTTTCAGACACAGCCGCAGAATATTATAAAAGATGTCATGACAGACTGACTTACAACATGAACCCATCGGCCCAAACACTTAAATCCTACACGAACCCGTACAACCCACCTCGACGACTTTTGTGGCGGTGGCCTAGAGATGATTTGGTTTAACAGACTTTCGAAAGTTATCATATTTGCTTATTGCAATTTTTTTCGATAATCCTGTTATTATTATTATTATTATTACATAGGTAACTGAAAGTAAAAATATGAGCTAAGGAAATTATTAATGGACCTCGAAATGTACGATATCTGATATATGTAATATAAGTTGGTGATGGATTCTACTCGGGAAGATATATAAAATAAAGTAATCAAGTACTCAAAGTAAAGTACCAAATCTGAGTACATGGAGAGAATAGAAAGTAATCAAGAGAAAAAATGATTACTTTCAGTACTTCACACTCACCCAAGTGGAGTACAGACTGTTTAATTACTTCAGCGGTCAAATGATTTTAGTAAAATATTCTTGACTTTTAATTTGAGTATTTAATCTCTACGTCATTTCATACGGAGGACGAAACAGCCTGTATAAAGTGGGTACCAAACAACTGAGGTATAAGCTTCCGCTCAGCTTGGATAACCGTTTGGACTAGAAACAGTAAGAATTCCTATTTAATCGCAGATGTACAGATGTAGTCTGCTACAACCTTTCTTTAATGACATTCTTAAGAAATAACATAGTATACGAAGAGGATATTTAGCGCTCATATTATATCCCGCGTTCTTTAAACTACCATCTTCTGATCTACTACACTCACAAGATATCCTAAAAGATAAAATCCTTTATCACGTCAGTGTTATGATGTGCTTTCCGGTTGATCGTAAAATGCTAAAAGTCGTAAATTTTTGAGCCGGTTCCGAGGACCTTCAAACGGACGAGTTCATTGAGATTCTTTTGATTTTATTGTCGATTACCTAACTGGGATCCAGTTGTAAACTATCGGGAAAGAATTTTACTTTTCAGTTAGTCTTTTACGAATTGTATAGCAATGGTTCCTATTATATCTTCTTCATGATATTTAATAATTATACACTTAGGAAACATACATTATCACTATTTATTATTCTCACAATCATAACAGCTGTTTTTATTTAAACATTAGTCGTATTTTTCTTATTTTTTTGTAAATGTCGCAAGTAGAGAATTTAAAAATATTAAAACTTGCTTTTCATCTTCTTCAATATCGTCAAGTTTATTTAAACATCTAATCACGTCAATGGCATATATATATATATATATATATATAAGTTTGTGTTGTTTTCAGGTTTCAGTCAATGAATAAACAATTTTATCTATGCGACGTTTCGAGAATTTATTGTTCTCATAATCATGCCTTAACAGTGGAAAACAAAAAAACAGAACATTAATATTATTATACAATAATTAATATATGATGCTATTGTTAGATATATAGAAAAGAATACATTGAACAATGAATAATCATACAGTAGGTACATAGATATTTTAAATTAGGATTTACATTAAAGATATTATTATAAAATTACTTACAATTTTGGACAAAATAGTGTCTTAATTAGACATGTTTAGCCTACAAGCTTTGAAAGAACACTGTGTGTGTGTTGTTTCAAAGCTTGTAGGCTAAGCATGTCTAATTAAGCTACTATGCTAAAGCTAACCCCATGTGTGTGTGTAAGACTAGCACGAAAACGAAAAGTTGTTCGAAACTGAATTTCATATTTAAGACAACTGTTACAGCAAGTTTTACACTAAAATCAGCTCACATTTGGCATTTTTTTACGATTTTCTCAAAAACGGCTCCAACGATTTTGACTGAACTCGCTATATCGATGTAAAATTTAATGTCATGTAGGTTTCATTCTGATTGAAATAGTCCAACAGGGCTGAATAGCCGATTTATTAAAATGTCTTCTTCTAAATTAGCTTTAATTTTGTATATCCCAAAAAATAAACCTGTTTTGGTTGATAAAAAGCGGTTTAATATAAAAGTTGAACGAATTTGGTAACAAAATAATGGAGAAAAGAGCAACAATATTTTTTAATGCAATTGTTGTGTTTTTGCTCACAAAAACAGTAATATAGATGTATAATATACCGTTGGAAGGGTAATAAATTTAAACAAATTATTATTTTATACGAAAAAACGTAAAAGTTAATGGGGAGTGATGATAAACCGATAAATATAACTGATTGCCGTTGATAATATATATTGGGTTGTTTCACATGAAATGTCCGTTTTTATAGTTCCTGAAATACATAAAGGATGTTGCAGGTCTCTGTTGTTTTCTTCCGAACGTTTACATATTTAAAGTAAACAGTTACAAATCCTCTACCTTTGTATTATTAGCTTCCCTTACATTAGCTTTCCAATCAATTACCCACTTTTTAGTATACCTCCAAATCTGAGCATGGAAACACGCGATTATCGAGAAATATTTTTGTACGAGCTTAAACTCGGCCATTCAGCTGCTAAGGCCGCTAGAAATATTTGCAAGGCGTTTGGGGAAGGGAGTGTTAATGAACGGACCATTCGCCGTTGGTTTGCTAATTTTTTAGCTGGGGATACCGACTTGCCCCGAGGAAGACCTCCGTCCGTAATAGACAACGATGTCCTCAAACATACAGTAGAAGGAAACCCCTACCAAACAGTTATAAGAATCTCAGCACAACTAAATGCAAGTGCATCTACCGTCTCCAAACATTTAAAGTGTATTGGGAAAGTAAAAAAAGCTCGATACATGGGTACCTCATGATCTCACTGAGCGGCAGCCAGACCCCATGTTTCAAAACATACCGTGCAAAAATTGAAAGAACTGGGCTACGAAGTTCTTCTGCACCCACCATATTCTCCCGACTTGTCTCCAACAGATTATCACCTGTTCAGGAATTTAGACAACTTCGACAAAGGAAAACTTTTTGAAAATGATGATCAAGTGAAAAGTGCGTTTTCAGATTTTGTTTCTTTTCAAAGCTCAGAGTTTTTCAGTTCGGGGATAATGTTGGATAAAAGTTGATAAAAAGTTGGAGTCACGTTAGGAAAAATGTGTAGAAAAAGAAGATAAATACTTCGAATAAAATTATCTTGTATTCATATCATATTTTTAATAAAAATCCTTTACCTTGAAAACGGACCTTTCATGTGACACAACCCTATATTTATCTTCAAATTCGATTATTAGTTTGCTGAGCAACGCGCTAACTCGCTGTGCCACCCAGTCTCCGTTTGTAATATACCTATAGGACGATTTCCAACCCTCTTTCAAAAATTTCATTTTCTCGTTGAAAGATATGTAGAGCCAAACTGGAAATGAATGCCTCTCCCGGAACCGCGATTTACAAATTAATCTTCTCTTCAAATTGACTTTAAAACTGGTTTATCTTTTTTCATATCGTATTTTTAATAAAAAATCCTCTACCTTGAAAACGGACATTTCATGTGACACAACCCAATAATATATTATTTAATAAAACGCATGTTGATTTTTGATTAAAGTATAGAAAATTTATTTTTGTAATAATGAATGATAATTTGTTATTGTATTGTAGTGAGTCCTAAAGATGGGGAAAGCCCCTGAAACGTTGAATCTTGATTGTTGTTTATTCAGTAATAAACTTATAAGGAAAATAAAGGAACCATTTATTATGTTTTTTTAAAAACAATGTTCCTTATTTTAAAAACGGTCTTTTAATGTGTTAAAATACAATAAATTTAAAAATCGACTTTATTTGTCTATGCATTTAGATTTAGTCGATTTCAAGGTATAATTTATGTTTTTTAAAAGGTATGATAATTTTTGTCGGTGATTTCTTAAACCTTTAAGGTGACTCGACACTCCCGAAGAGCATAGCTGGACCTGGGTGCTCGGGTCGTGAAAATCGTTGGCAGCGTTAAAAAAACAAAACAAAAAAACAATTGAATGGAAGCTACGCAGAAGATTTGGAAGATAAGATGAACAAAACAAAAAGTACAATGGAATTTTCGCAAGATTAACTTCTCAGCCAGAGCTATAAAACTCACGTTCAGGTTGACTTCACACTGGACAATCCTTGCCTTGCAGTGGCGGAGTGGTTTTGGCAATGGATAACATTCCATCGCTACAATGCTATTCCCTCGAAGGACACCAACTACGTCTTGGCGTCCTTGGAAGGAGGTGCTACCTGAGGGTGTATTCACCCGGAAAAACACAACTTCTACACTTGGAGTTATCGACACATCATTTGTTATTTAATACTTGTACAAGTATATCATCTAGCCTTAAAATCGATCAATGTTGCTTCACGTAAACTACCGAATTTCTTCATTTGTGAATATACATTCTATAATTCATTCATCATAGTTGAAGGTCAGAGGGTTATCGGGAATAGATGGAGATAAGAGGATACGAGGTAGCGGGTTTGAGTGGGCTGGTAGTTTGGAATTAAAGGAAGTAGTTCAAGTTCTGGCTAAGTATGCAACTAATGGGATATTCCGGTCTTTATGGATGAGTTTATAAGTAAAAAAGTAAGGAACATTGAGGCTTAAAAAAGTCTTTTGAAGAATACAACCTCAGTGGTAGCACTTCAATGTTTATTTGATCAGCAGGTCTCGAGGCCACCGTCTTTTCAGGCGCCTCAGAGGGTTATCGGGAATAGATGGAGATGAGAGGATACGGGTTTGAGTGAGCTGGTAGTTTGAGCTTAAAGAAAGTAGTTCTAATTCTGGCCAAGTCTGCAACTAATGGGATATTCAGGTCTTTATGGCCACCATCGTTTTGCAATGATAATGTATATTGATATATACACTGATGATAACTCACTCGTTCGAGGCGAAACTTTAGTTTTTAAGATGAAAAATCATTTAAATCAACCTTTATATTATTACTTTCCTATCCGCTATTAATTAAGAATTTATAATCTCTAGAATTTTATTTATTTATTATTTATTATAATTTTATAATTTATTATTATAATTTTATATCGATCTAATATATAGCCCTCGATATTCATCCAAAATATATTTCGTTTCAGATGGTCCTGCTGCTGACATCTGCTATGTTCTGCCAGTCAGCCTTTATAGACCTCGTTGAAGAACCTACCACAGTAAGGCTCATTGGTGAGTTTTTATGTATATGTATATGTATATATATTATTAAATAGCTTGTATTAGTAGAATAAGTGCTCTAATGTTATATAAAGTATTTTTACTTTCACTTACCTATATACATATATATATATATATATATATATATATATATATATATATATATATATATATATATATATATATATAGGTCAAGTCCTACGAAATTGAAATATATTTAAGACAACTATACGCCCCGAGATTTTACAGCAACTTTTTCATTGAAGCCACTTTATAATATGTATTTTGTACCTTTTTACGATTTCCTCAAAAACGGCTCTAACGATTTTGATTAAACTATATATATTGATGTAAATTTTAATAGGCTTTAATATCATGTAAGGTTAATTCTGATTGAAATAGTCTGTCTGACAGGGCTTAAATGCAGATATTTTAAATCTCCTTCTTCTAAAGTACATTTAATTTTGTATATTAAAAAAAAAGGTACATCATCTTATTTGCATAGAAAAAAATGGCTAAATATGAATGTTGAGCGAATTTGATAAACAAATAAAAAAAAAAGTGCAAACATATTTTTTAATGCAATTTTTGTGTTTTCGAACACAAGAATAGCAATATAGATGATTAATATACCGTTGGAAAGCTAAAGATTGTAGAAAAATATTATCTCATACACAAGCTTTTAAAAGTTAATAGAGAGTGATAAAAAGACAAAACAAAAGCCCGAGACGTTACAAAACCTTTTTCATAAAAATGAGCTTACCAGAAGAGCCATGCATTTTGCACCTTTTTTCGATTTTCTCGAAAACATTTCCTACAATTTTGATTAAACTCGCTCGAAAACTACATTTTCTTTCTCTAAAGTACCTTTAATTTTGTATATTCTATAAAAATAACTATATTATCTTGTTACCATTGATGAAAAACAGAGAAATATATAAATTGAATGAATTCGATACCCAATTAAAGGAGAAAACAGAAAAAATATTTTTTTAATGCAATTTTTCGTTTTTGAACATAAGTTCAGTAATATACATGTACGATATACCGTTGGAAAGCTAAAGATTTTAGACAAAATATTATCTCATACACAAGCTTTTAAAAGTTAATAGAGAGTGGTGAAGAGCCGATAAAACTATGTGATTATTTTTGATGATAAAGTAATACATTCTTTTTTAAAACACATGTTTTTATAGAAATTCCATTTAATTAATTCTTTAATAGTTTCACGTATTTTTATCTCTAACTGTATTTGAAAATTGTTTTATTGATTTTAAAAATAGAGGTAAGTGGAAGTTGTGTGTTGCCCGCATCAGATTTTTTTTTTTATCTGTAGATGTATTTGAAAAATTCATCAATTGATTTAAACAACGAAGGTAGGTGAAAGTCGTGTGCTGAGCGCACCAGAATTTTTTGTTTTATTGGCTATTTGAATACAATCGCACTAGAAATATATGAAACTTGATGTGTATGACTTAAAAAAAATCATTAGTACTTTGCAATAGCGAAATTAATATATATTTACATAAATATAACAAATAATATAGAAGAATTATCAATGTTTTAGCTGGGATACCATACGGCAGTATTTCCGGACAAGTGGCAGAATACTTCGCTACGAAAGCTCCAAACCATTTCGAACTCCCGCAAGTCAATATCGTGTAAACAGAAAATTAAGATATATCTACAATCTACTTCAGCCGAGTTTAATCAGATTTGAAAGATCGAATGCTCAATATATTTAACTTAAACAAAATAAAAAAATAATTGAAAACAAGAACATTTTAACAGGTTAACACCAGTTTGTCTGTGCTTTAAGAACATAAACATGTCAAAATTTATTTTCAGACAACTGTTTTTCTCTGTTCTTAGTTACTTATTGTTGTGTTAAAAAAAATGGTAAATATATGTAATTTTAATATTTAATTTAAGATGAATCATAAGTAACAATAACATAGAAAATATATATATAAATGAATAAGTATTTCCAGTACAACTTCTGTATCAGAAGCTGAAATAAAAACAACAAAATACTGTATAACTGCATAATTTATTATTTATTTTTAAGTCAAATATTCTATTTGTAAAAATAAAGCTATAATTTGTCTTGTATGTTTATTATTTCCCAAAAATACATCACACACAATTTTAAAGACCATTATAAATATGTAATATTTACGTGGTGGTTTCTTAAATATCTAGAATTGGTAAAGTGAGTTAATTAAATAGATAGTGTAAATTCTAAATAAATAGTTTTATTAAAATTAAGTGTTAATAAAAATCAGTAAATATTTTTAAATAGAATTTTATTTTTTGTATATACATTTATTTTTTAATACCTTGTTAGCTTATATCGTTAGAATTTTTTCATATTAAGGCATAATTCAATGACCATGAAAACAACAATCAGGTAAATTGAATATATATGAATGAAATTTTATGAATGCGTTGTACTTTTTGAATGGAAGTTGGATCTCAAGACAAGAAAAAAAATGGCATTGAATGAACTTTGAACATGTTCCGGAAAAACCAGTTTTAAAACAGCGAGTTCAGCAGCATCTTTATTACTTATAATTAACAACTAAGGGCAATGCCTTAATGATGCAGTACATTTAGTAATTAATTGAATGACCTTTAATTTTAGTCAAATATAAAAAAAAAATGTTAATAGTGTTGTTTAATCCCATTTATTTTCATTAATTTAAATATTTTATTTATTTATTTTATATTATTATTATTTTATTTTATTTATCTAATTTTTTTAGAAAAATTTAGGAGACTTGAGAAACACAGAAATTAAATTATTAAAAAACAAAATTAATCATGAAATCTATATCTATATTTTTTTATTTGTCTTGTTTGTTGCACTATATTTCTTATATAGACAAAATATTCATATTAAAACAGCAGAAAATGCATTCATAAATACAGACCTCAGGAATTAATGTAACAATATTAAAATACAAAGTTTGCAATAGAAAAACAGCGAGCCAATAGTCAACCTTATAAGCAGATATAACTCTGCGCTATAGAAAATTAGAAAATACGGATAAAAAAAGGTAATTTGTAGTTAATTATATATTATAAAAAAAACATTTTATGAATTGTAACTAAAAGGAAAATGTTTTAAAAAATTGTTTAGTCTTGATAATGGGGTAAAAGCCCCGAAACGTTGACTACTACATATGACAATTTGTTTAACAATGAAAATAAAAAATCTGGTGCGGGCAACACACGACTTTCAATTACCTAAATTTTTAAAATCAATGAAAGAATTTTCAAATACAGTTAAAAAATACGCGAAATTATTAAGGAATTAATCAAATTAAATTTCTATAGAAACATGTGTTTTATTAAAAAATCAATTATATTATTATCTTAAATAATCAGTAAGCTTTATATTCTTTTCATCACTCTCCAATAACTTTTAAAAGCTTGTGTATGAGATGATAATTTTTCTAAAATCTTTAGCTTTCCAACGGTATATCATACATGTATATTACTGAACTTATGTTCAAAAACGAAAAATTGCATTAAAAAAATATTTTTTCTGTTTTCTCCTTTAGTTGGGTATCGAATTTATTCAATTTATATATTTACCAGTTTTTCATCAGCGTTAACAAGATAATCTAGTTATTATTATTGAATCTACAAAATTAAAGGTACTTTAGGGGAAGAAAATTTAAAATATCGGCATTCAAGCCCTGTCAGACCATTTTTATCTAAATAAAACCTACATGATATTAAAGCCCATTAAATTTTACATCGATATAGCGAGTTTAATCAAAATCGTCGGAACCGTTTTTGAGAAAATCGAAAAAAGGTGCAAAATGCATGGTATAAAGTGCCTCTTCTGGTAGGCTCATTTTGATGAAAAAAGTTTTGTCACGTCTCGGGCGTATAGTTGTCTTAAATATGAAATTTCAGTTTCATAGGACTTACCGTTTCCGCCCGGGAGTTACCACAGACACACACACACACACACAGACACACACACACACAGACCTTTTTGTGGGACTTGGTTATTTAGACTCAGGGGACCCTAAAACGTGTATTTCCGTTGAAAACTGGAATTCGAAAATTTTCACGATCGCAATACTTCCCCTTACTATATATAGTAAGTGAAAGTAAAAAGATAAGGAGTAAAAGATGTGCTGTTTTAATATGAATAAATAAGTAAATCTTCCTCAAGTAATACTGATCTAAAAAACTACGACAAAAGATTTTAAAATATATACAATAACATGTATATATGGGGTCTTGGATTCAGTACACAATTACCAAGTCATCGGCCGTGCAATGAAGTGATTAGGCCGAGATCACACTCAGCTGTCTGTTTTTTCGCCCCCATTTTCAAGTTCTTACTTTATGGAGGCTGAATGTGCCCCAGGAAGATCTCCATACCCCAGGGTCGAACCACGGCTGAAATAACAGAATAAATAATATTCTGCTATAGCTGGAATTCCAACCAGAGACTGGAGCACAGTAGACTTGTGCCCTATCCAATTCCAATAAATAAACACACAAACCTATATATATATATATATAATTATTTATATTATCAGAATTAACAAAAAAAAAATACTTCAAATCTAAAAAGCTAACATGGGGTTAAACAAAAGAGTTGATAAATGGGAAATATTGGCTGGAATTGGTTAATTACTCCAGATTTGCTTTTTCCTATAGAATGGTGCTCACAAGAGGATTTAACTATTAGTGAATTTGATTATAATATATCAATACCTTCTAAAGTGTAAATGTATTTTTCTTATTTTGTCATTAATTAATTATATAGATAGATTAAAGAATTTTTTTTTCTTTAAACACGGATTCCACGGACGGTCAATAGATGTAATGCATCTGATTTTAGGTTTAAAATTGTTAGCTCATGCCATGTGTATATGTCATAGCCGGATAAGGTTTTTATCGTGGTTCAATTGAAAATAAAAAACTTCATAATTTTTATGACAATTATCATAAGATCATTTTTCCTTTCACTTACTATATATAGTAGGGGATAGTATTGCGATCGTAAAAATTTACGAATTCATGTTTTCGACGGAAATACACGTTTTAGGGTCCCCTGAGTCCAAATGACCAAGTCCCGCAAAAAGGTCTGTGTGTGTGTGTGTCTGTGGTTACTCCCGGGCGGAAACGGTAAGTCCTATGAAACTGAAATTTCATATTTAAGACAACTATACGCCCGAGACGTGACAAAACTTTTTTCATCAAAATGAGCCTACCAGAAGAGGCACTTTATACCATGCATTTTGCACCTTTTTTCGATTTTCTCAAAAACGGTTCCGACGATTTTGATTAAACTCGCTATATCGATGTAAAATTTAATGGGCTTTAATATCATGTAGGTTTTATTTGGATAAAAATGGTCTTACAGGGCTTAAATGCCGATATTTTAAATTTTCTTTCTCTAAACTACCTTCAATTTTGTATATTTCAGAAGATTAACCATATCATCTTAATGGCACATAAATAGTAATATAGATGTATAATATACCGTTGGATAGCTAAATATTTTAGAAAAAATATTATCTGATACACGGAATTGTAAAGGGTAATGGAGAGTGATAAAAAGCCGATAAAAGTAACTGATTTTTGTAGTTCAAAATATAATAGATTATTTAATACAACACATGTTTCTATTGAAATTCAATTTAATTAATTCTTTAACAATTTATTTTGTTCTCTAGATGCGTTTAAAAATTCTTCAATTCATTTCAACAACGAAGGTAAGTGAAAGTCGTGTGTTGAGCGCACCTGATTTTTTACATCTGTTTGAGTATTCAATTAGTTTAATTTTATTTCTCAAATTTTTTCTTATAATTTTCTTTAGGATAATTTTGCTTATATGTATTTTTAGTTTAATAAATGTATTGTGATTGGTCATTTACTTTAATTTTTTTTTTTTTAATCTATATAGTCGACTAATTTTCTTTAACCGAACCACTCTGAATTTGAGTCATCCTTTGGAAGTACTGATCTTTTACAAGCGTATACAGTGTTATTTTAATATATTCTTTTTTTTAGAAACAATTCTTTATTGAGCAATATTACAATCTGTCCAATTTAGGACATTTTTAATAGTGATGAAGTACAACATTCATACTACATTCACACGATATATACAAAACTTAAAATTTATTTTATTTACTGTAAATTTGATGAATAAAAATACTTTTCTATCTATCTATATATCTATGAAATGTAATTCATGCTCTTCTCATAATTAACTAGAATCCGCTACATTAGAAACTACCACGGCAGCAAACTCTGTAACCAATCGATTTATCGTAGCACTAATGATGCTTTAGTTACAGCTTCAAAACCTTAATTCAATTCCGACTAAACAGTTATTCCATGACAAATAAGGCCATCTTACTCCATCTTCAACCTCTCTTTTCGGCAGCGAATTCGGTTACTTTTGTATTGCTAATTTGCAATACATGACATACCGTACTGACCACCCAGACGGTAAAGCCCATGCCGGTTCTGCTATCATTGTCCACCAATCCCTCTCTCATCATTTACTCCCACTTCCCACCTATGATTTCCTACAAGCCACAGCCATAGTAATCAAGACTTTTTCCTTTCCGGTAACCCTCACATCTGCATATTGCCCTCCTAAACATTCCATTTCCAATTCTGAATTTGTATTCTTCCTGGATTCCTTAGGAAATCGTTTCATTCTGGGTGCAGACTTAAACGCCAAGCATCAGCAGTGGGGTTCCAGAACCACGAATTCTAGGGGACGAAATTTGCTGTCTGCACTCAACTCCCGAAATTTTAATATCCTGCCTCCTGACTCCCCTACCTACTGGCCAACCGATCCTGAACGCAATCCTGACATCCTCGACTTCTTTATCCACAGCGGATTAGGCTCTCTCAACTTGTCTTTAACTCGCCTTGATGAACTATCCTCAGACCATAGTCCACTGATCCTAAAAGTATCTCTCACTCCAATTCCAAAACCCATTCCACCATCATTCATCCGAGGCCCTGTCAACTGGAACCTTTTCCGCCAAATCCTGACCGATAATATTGACCTCAGAGTAACCCTCAAAACCCAAGATGACCTAGATAATTCCGTCTATTCCTTTACCACCGCCATCCAACAAGCTGTCTGGACTGCTTCCTCTCCTAAACACTCCAATATAAATCCAGACCAAAATCATTTTCCACAACCTATTATAGACCTTATCCACACCAAACGCCGAGCAAGATCATTATGGCAGCGCACCCGACACCCAACAGATCGCCGCTCCTATAACTTCTATTGTAGACAATTGAAGAGGGAGTTGGCGAACTTCCGTTCCCAGTCCTTTAATTCCTACCTCTCCTCTCTATCAGCTCGTGATAATTCCCTGTGGAATGTCACGAAAAAGATCCTAAAATGCCATCATGTTTCCCATCCTCTCCGACGTGGTGATGACTCCTGGGCTGCGTCTGATGAAGATAAAGCAGAGGAATTCGCCACACACCTCTCCAAAGTATTCACTCCTCACCCGGAATCCCACATCAATCACACCGCAAAAGTGCAAGACTTTCTTATGTCACCGATTCCACTTTCCCTACCTCCTAAAGCTATTAATCCCTCTGAGGTCAAATATCTTCTCCAAAAACTGACTCTCCGTAAATCTCCTGGACACGATCTCCTTACTCCCCAGATCCTCCGACAACTTCCGCAGAAAGCTATTATATTCCTTACTTATATTTACAACTGCATCCTCCGCACCACCTATTTTCCACTGTTATGGAAACATTCCACCATCATCCTTTTTTTTAAAACCAGGTAAACCTTCCAACAAAACTTCATCCTACAGGCCTATTAGTCTACTCCCCATCCTCTCAAAAATCTTCGAAAGGCTTCTCCTAAAACGTATCCTACCCATATTAGAATCTCAAAATCTTCCTTCCCATCAGTTTGGATTCCGTCCTCAGCATTCCACAGTTCAACAGGGGCTCCGAGTTGTAGACCATATTTCCTCAGCTCTTGAATGCAAAGAGTATTGTTCTGGTGCGTTTCTGGACATTGCGCAAGCTTTTGACCGGGTATGGCACACTGGATTACTCTTCAAGCTGAAAACCCATTTACCCCAGTCCCTATACCTCATTCTCCGATCCTATCTCTCGAACCGTTCCTTCCGAGTTCGCTGTGGTGAAGAATTTTCTAACCTTTATCCCGTTGAGGCCGGTGTTCCTCAAGGCAGCGTCTTGGGACCCATCCTCTACATCCTTTACACTGCTGATATTCCTACACATCCTGATACCTTTCTGGCAACTTTTGCAGACGACACCGCCATCCTATCATCCAGTTCCAATCCTGAAACAGCATCCTTAAACCTTCAGAGACACCTTTTCCTTATCGAACACTGGTGTAATAACTGGCGTGTAAAGGTGAACGAAGCCAAATGTAAATACATAACCTTTACTCTTAGACGAAAATCCTATCCGCCAGTTTATTTCAACTCATTACCGATTCCTCTCTCAGATACAGTCCGGTATCTTGGCTTACTGTTAGACAAAAGATTGACTTGGAACCCACATACAAGACTTAAAAGACAAGAACTCAACCGACGATTCGGACAGTTATACCGACTACTCAACAGAAAATCTGAACTTACAGTTGAAAACAAATTATTAATCTACAAGACAATACTGAAGCCCATCTGGACCTACGGACTTGAACTGTGGGGGACAGCTAAACGTTCTAACATCAAACGCATTAAATCCTTTCAATCCAAAGTCCTCCGTACAATAGTAAATGCTCCTTATTATGTCTCCAATTATACCTTGCACCACGACCTTAATGTTCCATTTATTTCAGACCTAATTCCATCCAAATTTTGCAAATTCCACCAGAACCTCATTCATCATCCTAATCCTTTAGCTCAATCCCTTTCCAGCTCCACTCATCCATACAACCCACCTAGAAGGTTGAAACGGCAGTGGCCCCGCGACCTTTTGTAAATATATTGGAGTTCTAGCACTGGCTAGATTCTCCACTCAATGTGATGTATGTATGAGTGTGTGTATGTGTATATAGGTATAAGTGAATTATTGACTTTTGTATTGATTCATTATTGTGTATATATTTTATTGTAATTTTATGTTGTGTAAATATTGTATAAATGTAGTATGTTTGATATCATTCAGCAATACTAATAATGTCCAAATTGGGACAGATTGTAAATTTTTTCTCAATAAAAATTGTTATTACTAAAAAAAAAAAATCTATATAGTCGACTAATTTTCTTTAACCGAACCACTCTGAATTTGAGTCATCCTTTGGAAGTACTGATCTTTTACAAGCGTATACAGTGTTATTTTAATATATTCTTTTTTTTAGAAACA
Organism: Piezodorus guildinii; assembly: GCA_023052935.1. Taxonomy (NCBI): domain Eukaryota; kingdom Metazoa; phylum Arthropoda; class Insecta; order Hemiptera; family Pentatomidae; genus Piezodorus; species Piezodorus guildinii. Next base: position 39,002 of record JAJSOM010000151.1, read on the forward strand.
ATTCTTTATTGAGCAATATTACAATCTGTCCAATTTAGGACATTTTTAATAGTGATGAAGTACAACATTCATACTACATTCACACGATATATACAAAACTTAAAATTTATTTTATTTACTGTAAATTTGATGAATAAAAATACTTTTCTATCTATCTATATATCTATGAAATGTAATTCATGCTCTTCTCATAATTAACTAGAATCCGCTGCATTAGAAACTACCACGGCAGCAAACTCTGTAACCAATCGATTTATCGTAGCACTAATGATGCTTTAGTTACAGCTTCAAAACCTTAATTCAATTCCGACTAAACAGTTATTCCATGACAAATAAGGCCATCTTACCCCATCTTCAACCTCTCTTTTCGGCAGCGAATTCGGTTACTTTTGTATTGCTAATTTACTTTTCTATTAAAAAGAAATCACACAGGCTGCCCCCACTCAAGGGCAATAACTAAAATATTTAGGCTGCGACAGGATTTTTTTTTTTGTACATTTATACCATTTATGAAATTAACTATCTATGTTAAAATGTACAATAATTATTTAAAAATAAATAAAAAACCTGGTTCGCGTAACACATGACTTTCACTTACGATAGTTGTTAAAATCGATTTAAAAACTATTAACTAAAGCTACAGTTAGAACATATGTAAGTGGGTTCACCTCTAGTGTAGTGGCAAGCATAACAGTCTTTTAAGCCCAAGATCGCAGGTTCAAACCCGCAGGTAGCCCTTGGAGTTTTCAATGAGAGTAAAAAATCCTTAGTTATGCCGTCCTTCTGAGGGACGTAAAAGGGTAGTCCGGAGCCTGCGCGATGTCAGGTACTCGTTAAGATCCCTATTCTAATTAAACCTGGATAGGCAAAACTTAGGACTCCCAATGTAGCGAGACGTAACAAAATCTTTTTCATCAAAATCAGATTACCAGAAGAGCGACTTTATACCATGCATTTTGCACCTTTTTTTGATTTTCTCTACAACGGTTCCGACGATTTTGTTTAAACTCGCTATATCGATATAAAATTTAATGGGCTTTAATATCATATAGGTTTCATTTGGATTAAAATAGTCTGACAGGGCTTCAATGCCGATATTTTAAGTTTTCTTTCCCTAAAGTACCTTTAATTTTGTTGATTCTATAAAAATAACTATATTATCTTGTTACCACTGATGAAAAACAGATAAATATATAAATTGAAGGAATTCGATACCCAACTAAAGGAGAAAACTGAAAAAATATATTTTTACTTTCACTTACTATATATAGTAAGGGGAAGTATTGCGATCGTGAAAATTTTCGAATTCCAGTTTTCAACGGAAATACACGTTTTAGGATCCCCTGAGTCCAAATGACCAAGTCCCGCAAAAAGGTCTGTGTGTGTGTGTGTGTGTGTGTGTGTGTGTCTGTCTGTGTGTGTGGTAACTCCTGGGCGGAAACGGTAAGTCCTATGAAACTGAAATTTCATATTTAAGACAACTATACGCCCGAGACGTGACAAAACTTTTTTCATCAAAATGAGCTTACCAGAAGAGGCACTTTATACCTTGCATTTTGCACCTTTTTTCGATTTTCTCGAAAACGGTTCCGACGATTTTGATTAAACTCGCCATATCGATGTTAAATTTAATGGGCTTTAATATCATGTAGGTTTTATTTGGATAAAAATGGTCTGTTTGGGCTTAAATGCCGATATTTTAAATTTTCTTCCTCTAAAGTACCTTTAATTTTGTAGATTCAATAATAATAACTAGATTATCTTGTTAACGCTGATGAAAAACAGGTAAATATATAAATTGAATAAATTCGATACCCAACTAAAGGAGAAAACAGAAACATACTTTTTTAATGCAATTTTTCGTTTTTGAACATAAGAGCAGTAACATGAATGATATACCGTTGGAAAGCTAAAGATTTTAGAAAAAATATCATCTCATACACAAGCTTTTAGAAGTTGGTAGAGAGTGATGAGAAGAAGATAAAACTAACTGATTATTTTAGATAATAATATAATAGATTTTTTAATGAAACACATGTTTCTATAGAAATTCAATTTGATTAATTCCTTAATAGTTTCACGTATTTTCATCTCTAAGTGTATTTGAAAATTCTGTCATTGATTTTAAAAATGGAGGTAAGTGAAAGACGTGTGTTGCTCGCACTATATTTTTTATGAAATTTTTTGTTTTTGAAAATAAGATCAGCAATATACATGTATGATATACCGTTGGAAAGCTTGACAGTTTAGAAAAAATATTATTTCATACACAAGCTTTTAAAAGTTAGTAGAGAGAGATGAAAAGCGGATAAAATTAACTGATTGTTTTAGATAATAATATAATAGATTATTTAATAAAACACATGTTTCTATCGAAAATCAATTTAATTAATTCTTTAAACTAATCTTATCTTTAACGGTATTTAAAAATTCTTAAATTGATTTTAACAAGCGTGGAAAGTGAAAGTGGTGTGTTGTGCCCACCAGATTTTTATCTCTCACTGTCTTTGAAAATTCTTTAATCGATTTTAAAAACGGAGGTAAGTGAAAGTCGTGTGTTGCCCGCACCAGATTTTTCATTACCTCATACATTAATACTTACTTCATCATGGAGGAGTAATTCATAGGAGCCGGCCTACCCATGGACCGAGAAGGGAGAGGACGAAGGGGAAGAGGTAGAAACAAAGAAATGCAAAGATATTCAGAATAGACTAAGATGACTAACCCTCCTTACCACATGTAGTAATAACAAAAAATATAAACCATTCACATATACAGTCCACGATTCGTTTGAAACCCAGCCCATACATTATTTTATTTTATTATTATCAAAAGTCCCCGGAACGCCTCAGGCCTTCCGTTAATAAACATTGATGTTTATGCTCTATTTTTCAAATATAAATTATTATCACAACAATCAATTAAATTTTATCCGCTTTTCAAAACTCTCCATTATTTTATACTTCATTGTATATACGTTAACATTTTTTTCTATAATCTTCAGCTTTCCAACGGTATATTATACATCTATACTACTATTGTTATGTTCATAATTGATATAATTAGTTGACTGTTAAGAATTAAAGGAAGGAATCAGTCCGTGTTGCGGTCAGTAAAAGAAACAGTTTTTACTATTTATTGTCTACCAACGTTCCACCCCCCATCGTGTGTCATCATCAAAACTAGAAAGATAGAAAAGAAATACAATGAGTGTATGGTTGCATATATATGTGAAAAGACAATTTAAAAAAACGGGGGTGTATGAGAATTATTAAAAGTTATAATAACATTAAAGACAATATATTATATACTACTGAGTTAGAGGATATAAATATGTATTGGGTTGTGTCACATGAAATGTCCGTTTTCAAGGTAAAGGATTTTTACTAAAAAATACGATATGAAAACAAGATAATTTTATTTGAAGTATTTACCTTCTTTTTCTACGCATTTTTTCCAACGTGACACCAACTTTTTTATCCCTGAACTGAAAACCTCTGAGCTTTGAAGTGAAACAAAATCTGAAAACGCACTTTTCACTTGATCATTATTTTCAAAAAGTTTTCCTTTGACGAATTTGTTTTAAATTCCTGAACAGGTGGTAATCTGTTGGAGACAAGTCGGGAGAATATGGTGGGTGCGGAAGAACTTCGTAGCCCAATTCTTTCAATTTTTGTACGGTATGTTTTGAAACATGGGGTCTTGCTGCCGCTCAGTGAGATCATGAGGTACCCATGTATCGAGCTTTTTCACTTTCCCAATATACTTTAAATGTCTGGAAACGGTAGATGCACTTGCATTTAGTTGGGCTGAGAGTCCTTTAACTGTTTGGTAGGGGTTTCCTTCTACTGTATGTTTAAACTTTAAACTCGTACAAAAGTATTACTCGAAAATCACGTGTTTCCATGTTCATATTTGGAGGTATACTAGAAAGTGGGTAATTGATTGGGAAGCTAATGTTTATAATACAAAGGTAGAGGATTAGTAACTGTTTACTTTAAATATGTAAACATTAGGAACAAAACAAGAGACCTGCAAAATCCTTTATGTATTTCAGAAACTATAAAAACGGACATTTCAAGTGAAACAACCCAATAGAAAATATAAATATATGAATTACAATGACCTCAATGTACTTATGAAAGAGGCTTTAATGGGTTACTATTTAAAAAAAAAACATAAATCACCTAAAAATATTTTTTCTCTATTCTCTCCTAGTTCTTAATCAAATTTATTCAACTTGTATATTTAGCCGTTTTTATCAATGCTAATAAAGTGATATGTTTATTTGTTTGGAATCTAGAAAATTAAAGGTAGTTCAAAGGAACTTAATTCGGCATTTTAGCCCTGTCAGGCTATTTTAATCAGAAGAAAATTTACACCAAATTAAAGCCCATTATATTTTATATCTATGTAGCGAGTTTAATCAAAATCTATAAAGCCGTTTTTTGAGAAAATCATAAAAAGGCCCAAAATGCATGATATAAAGTGGCTGATTTTAATGAAAAAGGTTCTTTTCATCAAGATGGTATAGTTATCTTAAATATGAAATTTCAGTTTCATACGACTTTTAGTTTTTACGCTAGACTCACCACACGCACACAGACCTTTTTGCGGAACTTTGTCATTTGGACTCCAGGGGACCCTAAAACGCGTATTCCAAGTTAAAAAAAATCTGGTGCGGGCAACACACGACTTTCACTTACCTTCGTTTTTAGAATCTATTAAAGAATTTTCAAAAACAGTTAAGAGATAAAAATGAGTGAAATCATTAAAAAATTAATTAAGTGGAATTTCTATAGAAACACGTGTTTTATTAAAAAATGTATTACATTATCATCTAAAATAATCACTTAGTTTTATCAGCTCTTCATCACTCTCTATTAACTTTTAAAAACTTGTGTATGAGATAAAATTTCTTCTAAAATCTTTAGCTTTCAAACGGTATATTATACATGTATATTACTGTCCTTAAGTTAAAAAACAAAAAAATACATTAAAAACATATTTTTTCAGTTTTCTCCTTTAGTTGTTTTTCAAATTCTCTCAACATGCATATTTAGCTGTTATTTATCAAAGTAAACAAGATAATTTAATTATTTTTATAGAATCAACAAAATTAAAAGTACTTTAGAGAAAAAAATTTAAAACATCGGAATTTAAGCCCTGCCAGACCATTCTAATCAGAGCGAAACCTACAGGATGTTTAAGTCCATCAAATTTTACATCGATATATCAAAATCGTCGGAACCGTTTTCGAGAAAATCGAAAAAAGGTGCAAAATGCATGATATAAAGTGCCTCTTCTGGTAAGCTCATTTTGATGAAAAAAGTTTTTTTCTCGTCTCAGGCGTCTTAAATATGGAATTTCAGTTTCATAGGACTTACCGTTTCCGCCCGGGAGTTACCACACACAGATACACAAACACACACACAGACCTTTTTGCGGGACTTGGTTATTTAGACTCAGGGGACCCTAAAACGTGTATTTCAGTTGAAAACTGGAGTTCGAAAATTTTCACTATCGCAATACTTCCCCTTACTATGTATAGTAAGTGAAAGTAAAAACGGATGATTAATATGAAGGTTGTGTTACTTGGATTTTCATGTCGAACAATCTGTCGTGTCATCTGCGTAGATCCATCCAGGAAACTTCACTATATAACGCTTATCTTTTATAAAGATTATGGATTAACCTTCTGTTTATATTAAAATTAAAACAGGTAGCTAATAGAAAATAACGCAACAATATACTGTTGTTTCCTGTTTTCGATCGAACAATAGCTATCCCTAGTACCTATGTACGTTTTATTATTTTTATCTATGTAAATTATTCTCACATGTATTCTTAGCATCAGTAAAAAACCTTTCTTATCTTGTTTTATTGTTAAATGCACTTCACATCTGCATAATATCAATGGCACGCACGATTCATTCTTGCAAAAGTCCATGATTTCTCTATTTTCAATTGAAAATAATTTTATATTCTAAATGTTTATAAAAAATCTGGTGCGGGCAACACACGACTTTCACTTACCTCCATTTTAAAAATCAATGAAAGAATTTTCAAAAACAGTTAGAGATAAAAATACGTGAAACTATTAAAGAATTAATTAAATTGAATTTATATAGAAACATGTGTTTTATTAAAAAATCTATTATATTATTATCTAAAATAATCAGTTAGTTTTATGTTCATTTCACCACTCTCTATTAACTTTTAAAAGCTTGTGTATGAGATAATATTTTTTCTAAAATCTTTAGCTTTCCAACGGTATATCATACATGTATATTACTGTTCTTATGTTCAAAAACGAAAAATTGCATTAAAAAAATATTTTTGGTGTCATATCAGTGGTAACTAGATAATATAGTTATTTTTATAGAATCAACAAAATTAAAGGTACTTTAGGGTAAGTTTAAAGTTAAACTTAAAGAAGTTTGAAATATCGGCATTTAAGCCCTCTCAGACCATTTTAATCAGAATAAAGCCTACATGATATTAAAGCTCATTTAATTTTACATCGATACAGCGTGTTTAATCAAAATCGTCGGAACTGTTTTCGAGAAAATCGAAATCTGGTTAGCTGATTTTATTGAAAAAGTTTTTGTAATGTCTCGGGCATATATTTGACTAAAATATGAAATTTCAGTTTCATAGGATTTTTCGTTTTTGCCTGAGAGTTACCACACACACACACACACACACACACACACACACACACACAGACCTTTTTGCGGGACTTGGTTATTTGGACTCAAGGGACCCTAAAACGTGTATTTCCGTTGAAAACTGGAATTCGAAAATTTCCACAATTTTCAATTACTATATATTGTAAGTGAAAGTAAAAATAGGTGAGAATTTTGGGACTAACACGCTAGTCTACCATAGGAATGGTGGTGACTTCGCATCAAAGTTCCGGTGGGATGTTTTCTCAGTACAGAAATTTTCTATCGGTAAAATTGAATTCCAGACAAAACGATAATTTTTTTTATTGAAATCTGTAAAAAAAAATGTGGTCATAACGTATTTAACTTTGTGTCATAACGTGATTATCAATTTTCCTTTATTGTAAATTGACTGTGTTGCTGTTTCGTCTTTCTAAAAATATTTCATTAATTTAATACTACACATATAAGTTATTTGCCTAAAAAAAAAATAATAAAAAAAAAATAATAATAATCTTCTCTATTTATCTATCTGTCTATATATCAAAATAAAATGGTTTCCGACAACTCCCAAGCCACGCGACGGATTTCGCTAAGGTTTTTCATCAACGACATTGCAAACTAAATGGCATTCCCATGGAAACTAACATAAAATTTTAGAATGCATTTAGAAAAAGTTTTTAAATCGTAATAAATCGCATACAACAATAACCGTTTAACACAAAAAAGAAACTGAACCACTTCTGATTTGTTTACAAATTTATGTTTATAATTTCTACCAATGATTAAATATAATAATGAATATATGTTAGAAAATAGGCAAAATATATTCTTGCAAACGATGAACTCAAAATCCCAAAGTGATAAAATCTTAATTGTGCAAATTGATTAAATCTGACAACATTTATTAAATCTTACTTGTGCGAAGCCATTATTATTATTTGCTACTAATAAAATAAAATAACTAGTGTTTCTACAACCCATGTCTGGAGCTCAGTATATAGGAAGATTCGTACTGTTTCTAGTCCAACGGTTGTGCAGTGAGGTGATGAGGCTTAGATCACGCTCCGTCACGAAGTTTTCCCTAAGTTTTTGGAATCAACTTTTCGGAGGCTCTGCCCCAGGAAAGAAAGTTTCCCTCTATTCCAGTAGCGTTTTAATTTCAACCACCAATATTTATTTATTTTGTAATCAATTTTAGACTCTTATTAAACTATTTTGACACTTATTCGAATTAATGTTCTCATATATTTTTTCTTGTTCATAACATAGGCCGTCTCATCAAAAATTGGTTCTCCGGGCCGGATTCTTAAGCAGTTAATTGTAGTTGGATCCGATAGTTGCCAACTTTGTAACTACTTATTTAGTAATATTTACATTATTATTAATCTCAACGGTTTCCCTTGAAGACATGGCTAGCTAGACGTGACGGCGGACGTCCGGAACCTTCCAGTTAGCGGAGGAGCATTACGGGCATAACTCGAGGAGGCCGTGACTCCATTCTTCTCTCTTCCGTGTCTTCTCCTGTCGGTCGCATCATGTTCCGGAAAATAAAATTAACGAATCGGTAAACTAATTCATGCCTTTTGGACCGTAAATAATCGATCTAAATAAACATCATTAAAATTTTTGATGGGAAAATCACAAATTTCTATAGGTTTGAATTGTATTATCAGAGATATTTCAGGCCAGGAGTGCCTTCTCTGAGGCCTTTTTACTTTCGCTTATTATACTCGTATATAGTAAGGGGAAGTAGTCTGACAGGGCTTAAATGCAGATATTTTAAATTTTCTTTTTCTAAATTACCTTTAATTTTGTAGATTCAGTAATAATAACTAGATTATCTTGTTACCACTGATGAAAAACAGATAAATATATAAATTGAATAAATTCGATACCCAACTAAAGGAGAAAACAGAAAAATATTTTTTTAAAGTAATTTTTCGTTTTTGAACATAAGAGCCGTAATATACATGTATAATATACCGTTGGAAAGCTACAGATTTTAGAAAAAATATCATCTCATACACAAGCTTTTAGAAGTTAATAAAGAGTGATGAGAAGAAGATAAAACTCACTGATTTTATTTTAGATAATAAAATAAAAGATTTTTTAATAAAACACATGTTTCTATATAAATTAAATTTAATTAATTCTTTAATAGTTTCACTTATTTTTATCTCTTACTGTATTAGAAAATTCTTTCATTTATTTTAAAAATGGAGGTAAGTGAAAGTCGTGTGTTGCCCGCACCAGATTTTTTTATACTAGAAGCGATTATATTAGAGCGTAAAGAGTAAGAGTCAGAAGATATAGCTTAGATTTGTTAATCTGCAAATTATTACACGATCACGTATTATTTCCTATTTCAAAATCCTTATTCTTTGTTGATTTGATTTCAATACTAGTCCATTATAGGCATGGCTAAAAAAGACAGGTACATTAGCAGATTTTCAAATATATTCTTGCTATGTTTTTGACCGGTTGCTTAACTATTTCAGCGGCAGCTTCAAAACAGTATTAATTAATATATTTAATGTATCTATATACTATACGTTTTGGAATCAGAGGAGTTCTTTTACGAAAGCGTCGTGTTTGTGATCCCAGTAGGTGGCATGCTGGGGAAGAATTAATTAACCAGGTTTCAATAAGTGACATTGTATATACATATACATTATTATATATCTATATGGCTATTCCTATGTTTAAAAAAAATATGTTTGCTCTTTTCTCCAACATTTTGTTATTAAATAACTTTATTTTGTACATTTACCCACTTTTCATCGATGCATACAAATGATATAGTCAATTTTCTCAAATCTAAAAAATCAAAGGTACTTCAGAGGATGAAAAATGTCCGAAACTTCGAACATTCAGCACAGACTGATTCCCATACAATTTTATATCGACATAGCAAGTTTAACAAAAATTGTTTTTGAGAATATCATAGAAGGGTGCAAAATGCTTGATATAAAATTGCTCTTCTTGTTGGCTGAAACAGAGGTTTTTGCGGAACGTAGTCATTTAGTCTTGAGTATAAACCTAAAATGTGTGAAAATCGAATTCGTAAATTTTCACGGTATCAATACTTGCCCTTAGTGCATATTTCATATTTAAGCAAGTGAAAATATAATCGTTAATAAATTATTTTACTTGTTTTTCAATAACCTTAAATTAATAAGCTTTGTATAAAAGACGTTTTACTGAGAAAAACTGTTACAGATAATAGCATCGCGATGGTTTGTTAGTATGTTTATTTAACTTCATTTTATGCTATTGTACTAATCGGACGACGCTACAGTGGGAGTCCTAAATTTTGCCTATCCAGGTTTTATTAGGATAGGGATCTTTAACGAGTACTTGACATCGCACAGGCTCGGGACCAACTTTTTACGTCCCTCCGAAGGACGGCATGACTGAGGATTTCTTACATCCATTAAAAAATCCTAAGACCAACTGCGGGTTTGAACCCGTGACCTTTGGCATAGAAGGCTGTTATGCTAGCCAACCTGCTACAGGTGATCCCCAGAAAAACTATTATTCGCCTAAAATGAAATTTCCAATAATCAAAATTGTAATTTATGTTTATATTAAAAAAAGGATAATAAAAATTAATGAGTTTAATCATTAAACACAATTATCTATAGCGTGCATCTTATCAGCACGGCTCAATGAATCTCTATTCCGATTCAATAAGTGAATTCCCGAAAAAGAACGGCAAGGATTTACGAATTTAAAAACAATGGGTGATTAAATAATTAAAACAAATGGCGGGCATTGTTTTTTATTTGCTAAAGCGGACAAGAGCGTAAAGGGGGACGAGAAAATGGTAACAATGGCAGCACGCATCGGAAGGACGCGGCGGTAATGGGTCAGCTGATCCACTGCCTCCTTAATTAGCGGGCCTTGGCCCTATCAAGGGGACACAGTCCACTGCCTCCTCTATAATCTGTCATACTCATAATTACGGTATTATCATAGGTTATAGCGGCTATATTAGAATATAAGTATTTATGTTATTATCTCAATACATATTATGTGCATTGAATTAAAACGCCTAGACCTATTATAAATTTGCTGGAAACTTAGTCCGCGGATTCCAGTAAAAGTTTTTGGGGCAAATAAAAATATTAAAAAATAAAATTAAGTGTTTAAATAATAGGTGTGGCTAGAAGCGTTTTAACTTTTTTTCGTTTATACTTCCAACTACTCAATTTTTTTTTCTGTCACTCTCTCTCTTTCTATGACTTTTTGAGCTAGACTTGCCAAGACCTTTTTGGGATACTTGAACATTAATGGAAAGTTAAAAGCCCCTCGGCACCTAAACGCGAACTCGTAATTATATTCTTATGAGTTTGTGGTCACCTGGTTTCCTGGACAACCAATGAGCGCACTGGTTAATGACAATGAGCGCTAACCCACGCTTCCCAACACACCTTGGCGGGACTTAGTAATTGGATTCAATGGACCCTAAAACGTGAATATAACGTAAGTTTCCTTTGAAAACTATAATTCTAAAGTTTTCACGATCGCAATAGTGTCCCTTAAATATTTCATATAAAGGTAATAGGGAATGAAAATTGTTAATATCTCTTATCTTAACCCTTTTATGGAATATATATATATATATATATATATATATATATATATATATATATTGTTTGAGCCTGGAAATTATAATTTTTTTTTTTTTTTTTTTTTACCTGTATATATTTTGTTTATAATTAAAAATCAAATCAAATTAAAAATAGTTTTAATGAGGAAAATATTTTTTTTTGTTAGTTTATATATTATTCAAGTGCAGTTAGGGATTAGACTGATAAGAGTGTCCCCCTTGCCCTCAAGCCAGTACCGTTGGAACCAGCTAGCTTAGAGTACCTGTTTATCGATTGGCGCCTTCACCAATTTACCGAAGTTCAGGACTTCATTTCGTTGACTTCTGAAGATCACCATCCTTCCATGGAGAATCGCCTACCCGTCGTACGGAAGCTAAGTTTTAATAGAAGAACCTTTTTTTTTATTTGTTTATAAACCAAATTGTTTTTCACATTTTATTTATTGTAAATTTTCCTCATTTTTTTTTTATTAAACTTTTATTTATTTTCATTACGTTCAATTTTATCTTTTTATTTAATATTACTTTTTTTTTTATTTTTTTTTAAATCATTAAGTACTCAAGACCAGCTCATTTCGAAACGGGATTGAGATTACATTTTCTCATTGAGTTTTATTGTCACTCATCCCAACATAAGTTTGGTCCTCCGGCAGCCAGATTTTGAGTACTTAATTGTTAGTTTGATCGTATATTAACCAAATAAATTTAACCATTTATTTAATTATTATTTATTGAAATATTAGATTTTCTTTAAATATTTCTTTAAGTTTTTGTTGTGTAATTTTCAGGCTTAAATATTTTATTATTCGTTCCAATATCATTTTTTTATTAACAGCTCTATAATGCCACCTAAAACACCATCTTCTAAGGGGGATTTTGATTTAGAACTTTTAGTTGAGGAATTTAAAGATCTCGCCGATGATATATTAGAAACATGTACATTGGGGCGCGCATCGAGTTCCGATCCTAGTAAAAAGGGATTATTTAGGGCAAAAATTTCTCGACTAGATTCCACCCACGAGAAATTTATTGATAAATATAATGAAATTAGGAAAATATCAAAAGTAATGGGGGAACCTACCGAAGAGTACAAAGAATTAAAAGATAAAATAAGAAACAAATTTTATGAGGCATTATCGTTTGATATTTCGCCCGGGTCTAATAAGGAATCCGCCATTACTGATGCATCTCTACGTGATACGCATGCGCGAGATTCTAATTTTCATCTGCGACTTCCTATAATTAATATCCCTTCGTTTTCAGGAAATATATCGGAATGGCCTGCATTTAAAGACACTTTTGTCTCTCTAATTCATGAAAATGAGGATCTTAGTGAAGTCCAAAAATTTCATTACCTAAAATCGAATTTGAAAGGCGCTGCAGCACAAACAATATCGGCTATTCAAATATCACAACAAGGATATACCACAGCTTGGGAGGCCCTTACTAAGCGTTTTGACAGTCTAAGAATTCAGGCAACCCATCATTTAGTAAATATTTTTAATTTTCCAACGCTGGCCAAACATTCGTTGTCTTCTTTAGAAAATTTGTCATCGACTGTTTTAGAGAGCGCAACGGCATTTCTTAAATTGAAGCTCCCAGATCCATCTGGTTTTATATTGTACACTTACATTCTTCGATTGTTGGATCATAAAACTAGAGAGCGTTTCGAGATGAAATTTAGTTCGAAACCCGAATTACCCACTTTTCAAGAATTTTCTGAATTTATTACTCAACAAATAGTGGAGCTGCAATCGACAGCTTTAACCTCGACCTCCAGATGTTCTCCGTCGTACACTGATGACAGGAAAATTCCAAAACGAGTCCTCATGTCCAATATAAATTGTAATATTGTTTGTCCAATGTGTAATAGCTCTCATCGCATTGTTGATTGTTCTTCGTTTCGAAAAATGAATCCTAAACAAAGATTCGATCAGATGAAAATTTTAAATCGTTGCTTGAATTGCTTCGGATTAGGTCATTCTCTTGCTAAGTGTCCATCAAAACATTCGTGTAAGTATTGTAGCCGCCGGCATCATAGCTTACTCCATTTTTCGACCTTCGAAACACCTACTCATAATAATCAAAATAGTAGGAAAACCAATTACCCTGGACCAAGCAACGAGATTACCAATCAATCTTCAGTTACACGTATTTCCCACCAGCTGCCTCAGCTTCAGACAAACTCCAATGAACCTTCAATATCAAATAATACCACTATTCTTTCATCATCAACTTCTGGAAATCTTAATGTTCTACTTGGTACAGCTCAAGCAAGAATAAAGGACAATTTTGGACAATATCATCGTTTGAGGATACTAATAGATAGTGGGTCCCAAAGGTCATTTATCACATCACAACTTGTGAAGAAATTGGGGCTATCAAAATTTAGAAATCCTCATCAAATAGTAGGTTTTGGGAACCAACCAATTTCGGGGGGAAAATACCGAGTTTCATGTTCACTCATACCTGAAACAGAAGATGGTCCTGAGATAGAAACTTGCGCTATTGTAATTGACCAAATTAGTTCAAACATGCCCTCTAATCCAATTCCCAGCCAGGTGATGGATAAATTTAGAGATTTAAAACTGGCCGATCCAATATGCCATTTACCAGGTCCTATCGATTTTTTATTGGGTGCCGATTTATTTGGTGATGTACTAACGGGTAAAATACAAAAGACCTCAGAAGGGTTCCCTAATGCTCTTAATACGGTATTTGGTTGGATATTAGTTGGACCAATTCCTAATGGGCCGCCAAACTCATTCTCTACAGCGATGTTTACTGTAGCCGAAACAGATATTGAAGAGGAAACATTACCGTGTATTATGAATAAATTTTGGGAGATCGAGGAAGTCTCTACAGTTCCACAGTCGAATCCTGAAGATATTAAGGCTGAAGAACATTTTAAAAGGTCTCACACGAGGGATGATCATGGCAGATATATAGTTAGTCTACCATTCAGAAGCAAATCGTTTAATTTACAAGTTTCGAGACTAATTGCCATCCATCGTTTCTTGAAGTTAGAGGAGAAGTTGACCAAGAACCCTAACCTGAGACTTGAATATGATAATGTATTTCAAGAGTACCTCAGCAAACAATACTTTCGCCTACATCTCGACCAGGAAAATTCTTCCTTCCGCATCATGGAATTTACAAGGATAGCTCTTCCACACATCTGCGTATTGTCTTTGATGCTTCTGCAACTACTGCATCGGGGTCATTAAACAGTCATCTTCTAACAGGGCCTAAATTACAGCACGATATAAAGGATATCTTGTTAAAATTCCGTTTACCTCAATATGTAATATCCGCCGATATATGCCAAATGTTTCTACAAATTTTGATTCACCCCGAAGATCGATTGTTCCAACACCTATTTTTTCGTTTCAACCATGCTGATGCCATTCAGGAATATGAATTTAATCGCTTGCCCTTTGGATTATCGTGTTCTCCTTTCCTAGCCATAAGGGTAATCCACCAACTTGTCGTAGATGAAGGACATAAATATCCACTTGCTTCACAAGCTTTATTAGGAAATATGTATATCGACGATCTGTTGACTGGTGCTGAAACACTAGAAGAGGCCTTGAAACTACAAAAAGAGCTTATTGACCTGCTAAATAAAGGTGGTTTCACACTGAAGAAGTGGTTTAGCAACGACCATCAGCTTACAAGAAATGTATCTGAAGGGATTGATTCCACTGTATCATTTAGTAACATGGAAGACAAAGCAATTAAAATCTTGGGTATGCAGTGGGAACCAAACCATGATCGGTTATCGTACCGTGTCACACCAAGAGACATCGTTTATACAAAAAGAGGTCTCATGTCTACTATAGCCCGTGTGTATGATCCATTGGGATATTTGGCACCTGTTGTTTTTAGAGCGAAGACACTTTTACAACAACTTTGGAGGCTCAAGATTGGTTGGGACGATCCGATTCCTATGAACATTCAGAAACGATGGCACACGTTTTTCACGGAATTACCTAAGTTGGCCGAAATAAGCATTCCCAGGAGAATAATTTCAAATAGAAAATTACGGAACTGCCTAGTTGGGTTTTCGGATGCTTCGTCGTTTGGATATGCAGCAGTCATTTATTTTAGAAGTGAGAGTGAAACAGGCCATGTCACAACAAATCTTGTTTTTGCTAAAACGAAATTGGCTCCCTTGAAACCAGTCACCATTCCGAGGCTGGAACTCTGCGCCGCAGTACTATTAGTGAAAACCTTAAAGGCTCTTCAAGAATTTTTATCACAATTCCAGGACATGCCAGTAATTTTACTGTCTGATTCAGCGACTGTGTTAGCTTGGCTTCAAATGCCATTCCATCAAATGAAGACATTCGTAGCTAATAGGGTTGGGAAAATTCTGGATTTATCTAAGTCAGCTTCCTGGCACCATATTCGCTCCCAATATAATGCAGCTGATGTCGCCTCTCGTGGTGTCGATTCTACAGACCTAATTCATGATACATCTTGGTGGATAGGACCTGATTGGCTGCGACTTCCTAAGGCAGAATGGCCTTTAGATCAAATAGATATTTGTAATACTCCACCACTACCAGAAATTAAATCAGAAGTAATGGTTATGTTAACACATAGTAAAAATACTCTGGAAGTCATAGAAGAAATTAACAAGTTTTCTTCATTTACCAAACTCATTAGAGTTTTCAGCTATATTCGCAGATTCTGTAATAACGTCAGACCCCACAAGAATGAAAGAAAAATTGGTTCATTAAAGTTGAATGAAGTTAGAGACACCACTACTATGCTGATAAAAATTATTCAAACTTACCATTTCCCTAATGCCATACCTACTGAAAAATCCGACAGAATAAGTCTACAATCGTTGTCTCCATTTGTTGATTCGGTGGGTATCCTTAGGGTGGGCGGTAGATTGCGAAATGCACCAATATCTGAAGATTCTAAATATCCAATACTGCTCCCTCGTAAATCACACTTTGTCAATTTGCTTGTAGACTATTACCATTCGACATATCTACATTCAGGTCCTCAAATTTTGCAGTCACTACTCAGAAGAAAATTTTGGATATTATCAAGTCGGCGTTTAGTCCGACAACGAGTTCACCAGTGTTTAAGATGTCACGAGTTGTCGGCGAAGAATTACACCTATCGCATGGCTGACTTACCGCCGTCTCGTTTCCAGCAAGGAAGACCATTCATCGTAGTAGGAGTAGATTTCGCAGGCCCCTTTCTGTTAAGAGACTCGCTCAAGCGCAAAGCTGCAGTTCAGAAAGCATATGTAGCTCTCTTTGTGTGTCTCAGTACCAAGGCAATACATGTGGAGATTATTTCTCAATTGACAACAGAAGCCTTCCTAGCGGGTTTAGATCGCTTCATTGCTCGACGCGGTCTACCGCAGAAAATCATGTCCGATCATGGGACCAATTTCATCGGGGCTCATCGACGCTTAAAAGAATTATATGTGTGGTGGAATCTTCAGCCAGCCAAGCAGAAAATTGAAGACCATCTTACAACACGTGGCATTCAATGGTGTTTTATCCCTCCTTCAGCGCCGCATTTTGGTGGTATTTGGGAAGCAGGAGTAAAATCGCTAAAGTTTCACCTTACCCGGGTTGTAAAAGATCAAAGTCTAACTTACGAGGAAATGTCAACTATAACAGCGCGTATCGAAGCTATTCTTAATTCCAGACCTCTACATCCCATGTCTTCCTCTCCTGAGGACTTTGACGTATTGACACCAGGACATTTTCTTATTGGTGCACCATTGCTGGCATTACCAGACCAAGACCTTCATGACATTTCATCTAATCGTCTCACTCGATGGCAACTCTTAAAGCGTAGCATCAAAGATTTCTGGAATCGATGGAGACACGACTACTTGAACTGCCTACAACAACGTGGAAAATGGACTACAGATACACCTAATGTAACAACTGGCACCATGGTATTGTTGAAGGATGCAAACATGCAATTAAATCGATGGCCAAAGGGTCGTATCGTTGGTGTGTTTCCTGGAGACGATGGGGTAATTAGAGTAGCAAAAGTCAGAACAGCTACTGGAGAATACCTAAGACCGGTTTCAAAATTAGCTCCCTTATTCCCTCATGTGGATTAACCACAATTTTGAAAATTTAATATGATAAATTTTGGTGGGCGGTGTGTTTGAGCCTGGAAATTATAATTTTTTTTTTTTTTTTTTTTTTACCTGTATATATTTTGTTTATAATTAAAAATCAAATCAAATTAAAAATAGTTTTAATGAGGAAAATATTTTTTTTTTGTTAGTTTATATATTATTCAAGTGCAGTTAGGGATTAGACTGATAAGAGTGTCCCCCTTGCCCTCAAGCCAGTACCGTTGGAACCAGCTAGCTTAGAGTACCTGTTTATCGATTGGCGCCTTCACCAATTTACCGAAGTTCAGGACTTCATTTCGTTGACTTCTGAAGATCACCATCCTTCCATGGAGAATCGCCTACCCGTCGTACGGAAGCTAAGTTTTAATAGAAGAACCTTTTTTTTTATTTGTTTATAAACCAAATTGTTTTTCACATTTTATTTATTGTAAATTTTCCTCATTTTTTTTTTATTAAACTTTTATTTATTTTCATTACGTTCAATTTTATCTTTTTATTTAATATTACTTTTTTTTATTTTTTTTTAAATCATTAAGTACTCAAGACCAGCTCATTTCGAAACGGGATTGAGATTACATTTTCTCATTGAGTTTTATTGTCACTCATCCCAACATATATATATATATATATATATATATATATATATATATATATATATATATATATATATATATATATATATATATAAAATAATACTTGGCTTAACGAACCCGAAGGTTCGATGCCACCAAATTCGGCCTACACAGACTCGTCCAATGATCACCGTTCAACCCCAAGCCCCCGAGATCAACCTTAACACAATCTTCCCATCGACGCTTCGGCCTACCTGTCGGACCCCTACCAATCGGTTCAGCGAATACCAACTTTCTCGGAATCCGTTCCTCCTAACGAACCCTCCCCTGGCTAGCGAGCCTCTTGTAATGCAAAAATATCTAAACGGCCCCCCTTAACTTCATTCGCGACCGTCTTTAACCCACCTGCTGAATTTAAACGTCTACTAACGTGTTATAGATTACGTTCCACGTCCCTGTTATTAGATCTCTAATTTTCATCTTGCGCCATGATTCCACAGAAGCAGTCCCCCACCCGGAGACCCGAACGGGGACTAGTTTACCTCCGGATTATAATCGTTTTACCTCAGAGGAATCCGTGAGTGTTAGTGGTATTTTGTAAACTAATGAAACTAAAGTATGTGAGTAGGGCGTTCGAACCTACGTCCGGCCTTCCAGCAAGCTTGGAGGGCCACTCTCATTGTTGGTCAGCGAGTCCGTCGGACTTGGCCGGGAGGAAGATCTGAGGAAATTCCACCAACCATCACCACATCCGCCACCCGTGGGACGCTCCCCATACGCGGTAATGTGTCCGCGCGAGTGTATATATATATGTGTGTGGGTGTGTGTGTGTATATATGTATAAATTGAAGATGAAATTAATGTAAACTATATAATTTGTGTAAATTTAACATAGAGTAAGTGTAGTGTGCCTAAGAACAGGCATGGAACATGTATATAACAAACAATAAACTCTCTTTTTTTTTATTACCATAGGAGGAAAAAATAATATATATAATATATATTATATATATATATATATATATATATATATATATATATAAAAGCAACCCGATGAATATTCCCAGCATTCAAAATTAATAAACCATTAATTCCTATTAATGTGTACCAATTTCTTATTTTCAAAAACTGTAACGCTATCCAACTATATATAGAAGATGCACAAGAGATAATTGATTCTTTATCCTACGACGGATAGGCAAGGACGGAACAGATTCCTCCGAGAACATCTTCAATAATCCTTTACGGGATATTAGTCGCGTTATAGATATCTAGTTTTAGGGACGCTTATCATGGATCGTATTGTTTTTTTTTATTTTTTAAAAAATAGAAGGATTATTCATTCAATCCTTGATATAAGAAATATTTTTATATTTTCTTGGGCTATATCACAGTTTAGCTTTATTTATTATTTAAAATATTGCCATTAAAGTCCTGCCGGACTATTGCAATTAGAATAAAACCTACATGACGATAAAACCAATTAAATATTACACCGATATAAACTCGGTTGAGACAGAATTATTTATTCTGTTATTAGAGCCGTGGAGCGACCCTGGGGTAGAGAAGCCCTCCTGAGCACACCGAGCCTCAATAAAGTGGATGTCCATAATTGTGGAAAAAACCTGGCGGCTAAGCGTGATCAAGGCCTAACCACCTCATTGCACTGCCGTTGGCCTAGAAACAGTACGAATCTCTATATGTACTGAGCCCAAGACCCTTCATGGGTTGCTTTTATTTGTTCTTTTTGGTGTAAAGTAGCTCTTCTGGTGGGTCGATTTTATTCTAAACAATGTTTCAACATCTCAGTCATATAATAATACTAGGCTTACCGAACCCGAAGGTTCGATGCCGATTAAAACCAAATTCCGCCTACATAGATTCGTCCAATGATCACCGTTCAAGCCCAAACCCCCGAGATCAGGCTTGATGCAATCCTCCGATTGACACTTCGGCCTGCCCTTCGGACGCGAAAATATGGCACTTTACTGTGCAAAATGCAACGATTTTCTCAATAACTCGCTATATCGATGTAAAATTTAATGTGCTTTAATATGATGTAGGTTTCATTCGGATTAAAATGGTTTGACAGGGCTTAAATGCCGAAATTATAAATTGTCTTCCTCTAAAGTACATTTATTTTTTTTATTATAATATATAATCATATTATCTTATCACCACTGATGAAAAACAAGTAAATATATAAATTGAATAAATTCGATACCCAACTAAAGGAGAAAAAAGTAAAAATATTTTTTAATGCAATTTTTCGTTTTTGAACATATGAGCAGTAATATACATGTATGATTTACCTCAAAGCTAAAGATTTGAGAAAAAATATTACCTCATACGCGAGCTTTTAAAAGTTAATAGAGAGTGATGAAATGAACATAACTGATTATTTTAGATAATAATATAATAGATTTTTTAATGATACACATGTTTCTATATAAATTCAATTTAATTAATTCCTTAATAGTTACACGTATTTTTATCTCTAACTGTTTTTGAAAATTCTTTCATTGATTTTAAAAATGGTGGTAAGTGAAAGTCGTGTGTTGCCCACACCAGATTTTTTTTATTACTGTATAGTAATTAAAATTAATATATCCGAATTATTCCTCCACAAATATCCTAAAACATCAACGTTTTCCCGTATTCGATCTCTAACTTTTTTGTTGTATTACACTAACCCTACAGTCGCTTGTTATATCACAACCCATGCAGTGATTAGAAGTGCTCATTGAATCCAGTTGACATTGAGCCTGACCAGAGGAGGGTATCATTACTATTTGGCACACGGCACTTATCCACATCAACTCCAATTTGCTCGCATTATCTTCCTTTAATCAGCACTGAGCAGAATTTGACAAATACAAATTTACGTTTCAATTTCTACTTGCGGAAAATCCTCTGGATCCACAAACCTATGTAACCTGAACCTAAAAATAAAAATATTCGGTGCGGGCAACACACGACTTTTACTTACCTCCGTTTTTAAAATCGATTAAAGAATTTTCAAATACAGTAAGAGATAAAAATGAGTGAAACCATTAAAGAATTAATTAAATTGAATTTCTATAGAAACATGTGTTTTATTAAAAAATCAATTACATTATTATCTAAAGTAATCAGTTAATTTTATCGGCTTTTCATCACTATTTATTAACTTTTAAAAGCTTGTGTATAAGATAATATTTTTTCTAAAATCTTACGTTGTATATTGCTGTTCTTATGTTCAAAAACAAAAAATTGCATTTAAAAATATGTTTAAAGTTTTCTCCTTTTGTTGTTTTTCTAATTCGCACAACTTACATATTTAGCTGTTATTTATCAATGTTAACAAGATAATATGGTTATTTTTATAGAATCTACTAAATTAAAGGCACTTAAGAGGAAGAAAATTTAAAATATCGGCATTTAAGCCCTGTCAGACCATTTTAATCAGAATGAAACCTACATGATATTAAAGCCTATTGAATTTTACACCAATATAGCGAGTTTAATCAAAATCGTCGGAACCGTTTTTGAGAAAATCGAAAAAAAGTGCAAAATGCATGGTATAAAGTGACTCTTCTGTTTAGCTCATTTTTAATGAAAAAAGTTTTGTAACGTCTCGGGCATATATTTGTCTTAAATATGAAATTTCAGTTTTATAGGATTTTTAGTTTCCGCCCGGGAGTTATCACACACACACAGACCTTTTTACGGGACTTGATTATTTGGACTCAGGGGACCCTAAAACGTGTATTTCCGTTGAAAACTGGAGTTCGAGTATGTTCACGATCGCAATACTTTCCCTTACTATATATAGTAAATGAAAGTGAAAATAAGTAATCAGATGGGCGCAAAACATGACTTTCACTTACCGCCATTGTTAAAATCAATGTAAGAACTATAAAATAAAGCTAGAATTAAAAAAACATAAAATCTTCGATGGAAAGATGTGTTTAAGATAAAATAATGTAACAATAGAAGTTATCTACATTAATCACTTATTGTTTGTTTATTTATTTAACGTCCGTTTGTGCTGCTGTGGCTAATCGGACGATGCTACAGTGGGAGTCCTAAAATTTTCCTATCCAGGTTTAATTAGGATAGGGATCTTTAACGAGTACCTGTCATCGCACAGGCTCGGGACTACTTTTTAACGTTCCCACCGAAGGACTGCATAACTAAAAAAGTTTTACTCCCATTATTAAATACTAGGGCCACTACAGGTAGCCCCAATAATCACCTATAATTTGTCAAATCCGCTTTTCATCACTATTACCTAATACAACTAGTAAATAAAATCATATATTTAGTTACACTTACCTATATATAAAATAGATAGTAAGGGATAGTATTACGATCATGAAAATTTTCCAATTTTTACATCGTATTACATTAAAATGCGGAAAAAACGCATTTTAAGGTACCTTGAGTCCAAATGACCAAGTCACGCAAAAATATCTGTGTGTGAGTTAGGGTGTCTGTTGTAAGTCTAGGGCGAAAACAAAAAAGACCGTATGAAACTGAAATTATACATAATATATTTATACGCCCGAGATGTTACAGCAAATATTTCATCAAATTAAATCAGCTAACTAGAGGAGCTACTTTATACCACGTATTTTGTATTTTTTTTACAATTTTCTCAAAAACAGCTATAACGATTTTGATTAAACTCGCTATATTGATGTAAAATTTAATTAGTTTTAATATCATGTAAGTTTCATTCTGATTAAAATAGCCTACGAAATTTTAGATTTTCTTCCTTTTAAATATCTTTAATTGTGAAGATTCTATAAAAATACCCATTTCATCTTTTCAGCATTGATCAAAAGCTGATAATGATATAAATTGAAAAAATCAATATCCAACCAAAGGAGAAAAAAATGTTTTTATGCAATTTTTGTGTTTAGCTTTCCAATGATGTATTACACATCTAAATAACTATGTTTATGTTTATAAAAAAATAATTATGGTGCGTGCAACACATGACTTTCACATACCTCCGTTGTTAAAATCAATTTAAAGACTTTTTAATAAAGTTATTTTTATTATTATTTTTCTTTTTTTATTGAGATATATTACAATTTGTTACAAAATGAACAATAGTAATATTGATAAGAGACCACATTCATACAATATATACAAAAAATAATAATAATAGTCAAATTACATGAAATAGAAAATAAATAAATTCATATATATACAATAAAATAATAATAATAGTCAAATTACAGAAAATAGAAAATAAATAAATTCATATATATATATATATATATATATATATATATATATATATATATATATATATATATATATATATATATACACACAATAAAATAATAATAAATAAAAAAGCAAAACAACAACCTATAATAAGATATTTTAATAAAGTTAGAGATGAAAAAGGTTAAAGAATTATATTGAATTTCGTAGGAAATATGTGATTCACTAAATAATCTCTTATATAATTATCTACAAAATCATATTGAATTCCCTGTTTCTCATCACGCTCCATTACTTCTTATGATTTTTTGTATAATATAATATTTTTTTTATAATATCTTTAGGTTTCCAACGATATATTATACATCTATATTATTGTTCTTAAATATATAAAAATAAAAAAAGTTTTGCTCTTTTCTCTTTTAGTTGGTTATCAAATTTATTTCAACTTACATATACCCGTTTTTCATGAGGGCTAACAAGATGAAATGAATTTATTCAAATTTACCAAATTAACATACTGTATGCAAAGAAAATTTAAAATATCTGAATTTAAGCCCTCTCAGACTATTCGAATCATAATGAAACCTACACCATATTATAGTCGTTCAAAATTTTTGCACCGATTTTAGTAGCGATTTTAATAAAAATTTGTTACAGCCGTTTTTGAGAAAATCAGAAAAAGGAGAAAATTTCAAGGCATAAAGTGACTCTTCAGGTTCGCAGATTTTGTTGACGAAGTT
>JAJSOM010000152.1:0-34852 GCA_023052935.1 Piezodorus guildinii
CAAAACAAATTTCTAAAAACATGGAATTGGATGTTGTGGCTTTATTCAATACCCGCCAATTATTGGTATGCACCACATGTATAATTAAACATAAATAATACTAAATTCATTTAATTACAATTAGAATATTTCATATAGTATTTTATACTTGATATTACATTTTAAAAGGATAAAGAAAATATGTTTACAGGAATTATACAAGTATGCTAAGATTATTTCTATTAAGGAAAAAAAATATTATTTCGCACACATTGTTTTTATTTTCCTTAAATACATCTACTATGCAAATTGTTAAATAGGAGCATCTGTTCGCATAATGGTTGCTGTTTGACGTTAGCACTATTCAAGGCAATTCTTGTTAGTTTTGATAATCATTCAGGATACCTTAAAAATTAGCAATCTAGGAAAGATAAAAGTAGGTGTATATACTTTATGAGAGAGCATTAAAGTTTGGCGATGAAATTGGCGTTCACTTCACTGTCTGGTCATTTTGACTATGGGTTTAATCCATAAAATTATTTAAATTTAAAATAACGTTGAAATAAGTTTTAAACTAAAAAATAAAGAATTATTAAAATATATCTTACATAAAGGGTTATTGCAATTTGATGGTATTAGTTTAATGTAGGTGAAATAAAATAAAGGACTGTTTTAGTGTGCATTTAATTCCCGAAAACAATACGGACGAACACTCTAGCAAAAGAAAAAAAATGGAAATTATGCTAAATATTGAAATTGATTCACATACGCAAACAATTGTTGCTAACCACAGAGGCGCATTATAAAACTTTAACCTGCTTAAAAAAAAGCATTATAACACGTGAATATATACGATTATTTATAACAAAAAAAGATCATTTTAAAACAGTATAATTACATTTACATTCTATAATTCATTATGATCAATTGAATACCATTACAAGTTACATAATACATAATATATAAGATTTACATCTTTATATTTTAATCGTATAAGAATTTGATAATGTTAGTTCATATAAAATTTTAAAAATGTTCAAAATATATAATTTTTTTAAAAAAACTATTATTTATTATCATCAGGTTATATAATTTCCTTTAAATGGAATAGGACCTTACATTAAAAAATTAATTTTATATTTAAATTAAATTTATGGCATTTGATTGCATAGAAAAAGTTTTAGTAAAATTTTCTATATATTTACTTTCATAAATATAAAAAATTTTTCTCCCCTTAATGAAAATTTAAAAAAATTCCCTTTAGGAGAAGAGAATGAAAATCAGTTGATAAAATTAAAAAACAAATTCAAAACAATCAAATCATGCTTTATATGGAAAGGTTCCCTCAACAACTAGCTGTGTTTTCTGCAAAAGGCTATAAAATTTATCTGCATGTGGAGCAAAATTTTTCATATGTGGATATTCTACAGCATCCTGACATCCGAAGTGAATTACCTAAGTATTTAATTAGGACGGACCTTTCCGCAATTTATGGATTGATGGTAAACTTAGTAGGTGGTTGTGAACATTATGATTGAAATGTTTCAACAAGGAGAATTACAAAATCTTATTAATAAGACAATAAAAAAAGAAAAGAAATAATAAACTTTTTTATTTTAATATTTTATGTTTATAAAGAATTGATATTTCTATATTCTGATGGAATCTGTAACTGGGCCCATCCACCCAATCGTTGCAACATTAACTAATTCCCCAAAAACAAAAAAAAATTAATAATTGCAGTTAGCAATGTATCATACAATTGTGCAGAATGTGCTTGACTTTCATCAAAATCTTATACCTGCTGTTTTACAAAGCTTTAGACTTGGACCGTTGACATAGCACTAAACCACTGAGCGCAGCTGTATCAACAAGTTACAAAAGTGTGAAACGATTATTTTTTAATGCCTATACGTTCGGTTGCAAGCCATGACAAAGTTGTGAATCGAAGGTGGCATATGCGCTACAATAATCGCACGATTGCAACTATTTTCTTTTGTTACCTTTCGGAACCATTTTAAATATTGCATTTAACGCTTCATATTCACTTTCAGCATCACGTAAAGGATTATCGGGATCAATTACCGTAAATGCTAAGGCTTTCTGGTTCAAAATTGATCCTGCAAAATGGTATTTAATATGAAAATGCAGTGTTTCATGACTATGTAACCCAAAAAAAAAACCACCCCCCCCCCCCCCCCTTGTTCATCCATTTTTAATGTAGTAGCGCAATTCTTATAAAGCATCGGTTTTAGCGTTAAACCCCGCAGTTTCAACGTCAATGACCACAGGATAAAAACCGCGGAACCGTGGATGAAGGGGACTATTTAAAATATTTAAATTCTGACATTAGAATCTCATGGCGATAATTAAATCATTTTTGCATGATGGCAAAAACTAGGGATAGGTACATGCAAGATAGGATGATTCAAAAATATAAAGTTTGACATAATTTCAATTTAATAATCTCTTTTTGTAATAAAAATCCTAAAGATTTTCTTTAATTAAATTTTTTAATTAATTTTTATTTTTATCTAATAATATTTCGTTTAAATTTAAGGAATTCCAAATTCTATACTATTTCAATGTATTGTATACTATTATTAATATACTAGATCAATTAAAAAAAATTTCCATATACGGTATAAGATTCTTTTTACTTATAAAAGTATTTAATACTATTACTATCTATCTGTCTAATATGATTGCATATTCTAAATACGATGTTCCACTTCACGTTTTTATATTTAATGGTTTAAAAAATTAGATCTTATGTTTTCTATTGAACATATCTTGTATGTAGATTTAACTTATGTTAGTATTCTTTATTAACATATAATATCAATGATATTAGTATAAATGTCCTGGGTTTTAAAAAAAATTAATCTTACTTACAAGTATATTTACTAATCAGTAATATATAATTATATATTATAATTTAAAGGAATAAAAGTTAAATTTTTCGATTTGTTAAAATCTTTTATTTATAACATATCTTTTTTATTTACACAATGTATTTATATATAATATGCTTAATTCATTTAAATAATTAAATAACAAAGGAAATAAAAAATATATGAATATTAATACTTTAAAAGATGTATGCTCATGTACGTCGTGAATATACATTGAATTATATTACGACGTCGTGATTTACCTGAAGGACCACTATTTATTGGTTAAAGAATGGTGGGCCCCAAGCTTGTACTGCAAATACTTTCTGATCCTACAGCGATGATTATTGCTACTGTTGATACTCATATTCAACATATCAACAGTACGTTTTACTTAAAAACTTTACGATAATAAGAAGGAGTGGTATTCTATACCAACCTTGGCAGTTCGTAAAGCCTTACAATTAAAAAAGCACAATTTAATTTCTTTGCATTTTCCATGTATGCCTGAGAAAGGCAAGTATTGTTACTGGGCAAGCAAAAAAATATCAGAAAAAAAAAATGTATCGAATATTTTGTTGGCTCGTCCACGTAATAGTCAAATTTCTGCGATGGGCACATAACAATCATGCCCCCGTTTTTTCACGTGATGTGTTAGAAGAAAAATTTTTTTTTACTTTCAAAAAATAATTTAGCACCAATAGAATACCTTACATCCTAATTTTTGGGGAGGTTTTTATGTAAATTACACACTATAGGAATTTTGGCAAGGTGAGTAGATATAGGACTACATGATCGTTTGCGTGTATAAAAAGAAAAAAACAGTTGGATAATAACTCGATTATCGCCGTGAGTATGTAAACTACCTTGGTGATGGATTGACAGCTTTATGCAACCATTTTAAGTATTAAAAATAACCATGTTAATTTATTTTACATAATTAGTGAGATGGTACGGATGTGGAGTATCTTATACAGGTATTACAAAAAAGAGGTTTAATAGGCCCAAATTAACAGATGAAAAAATATTAAGAGATATATTAGAAAACATAAAAAAATTGTTGTTTATTGCGGTTTTGGATCTACAGCTGATAGTTTAATCTTGGTCAATTTTAATTCCTTTGCTTTGTTTAAAAAGAATTTCAGGATGGCAGGGCATCAACCTATTATAATATTGGGAGGCGCGGGGGGGGGGGGGGGGGGGTACTGGAT
This sequence comes from Piezodorus guildinii, assembly GCA_023052935.1. NCBI lineage: Eukaryota > Metazoa > Arthropoda > Insecta > Hemiptera > Pentatomidae > Piezodorus > Piezodorus guildinii. Next base: position 4,085 of record JAJSOM010000152.1, read on the forward strand.
TAATATTGGTGATCCAAGCCTTTAAGAAAAATGACGCCGTAAAATTAAATAGTAATCATACCAGTTCATTTATGGGTCCAAAAAAATATTTAACAAGTAATACGTTTGTTTAGATTTTAGATATGAAAAAAATCCTGCTTTATTGTTAATAATTATGATTGGTTTAAAAAAATGAGTGTTTAACTTTTTAGAGGGATATTGGAAAAAATTTTTCTCATTAATCCAAATGATTAATCGTGATGCAGTTAAGAAACGTGCTTTGTCGCGATGATCAAGGTATATTTACTGAATTTTCTTATAATTTATTACAAAGTTATGATTTATCGGAATCTCCCCCCCCTAAATAAAAAAATATGGTGTAATACTGCACAATTGGAGGTTCGATCAAGGGGTAATATTCACTTTCCGGATTGATTTAACGCGTCGTCTTTAATCTAAACAACAAGTGTTTGGTTTAACCTTACCACTTATGATTAAGGCCGGATGGGAATAAATTTGGCAACTAAAACCCGACTATTGGTTAGATCCTAAAAAAACTAGTCCTTATACATTTTTCAATTTTGGATTACACATCTGAATGAAGATGTATATCGATTTTTAAATTGTTTACTTTCATGGATATTGAAAGAAATTTTAAAATTGAGAACAAAATAGAGGTAAGTATTACAAGCAAAAATATATTTTAGCTGAAGAAATTACCGATTAGTACATGGTGAACAAGCTCATTAAATTCAGCAAGAAACGTATTACAAATAATTTATTTTGTATTATTCCTCAAGAATGCAAGAATGCGATTTTGAACAATTATCTCAAGATGGATTGCCTACATATTTTTCTTACAAAAAAGAAGATGAATTTACAACACGGCCTTGGTTCTCTCAGGATTAGCATCTTCACTTTACTAGCAAGAATCATGATTAGATCTGATGCTGTTACTATCATGGGTCGAAAAAAAGTGTATATAAAATATAAATTTATGAGCAAGATAACTTTTTCATCGATTTACTTTGCTGCGACGGGGTAAAAACATTTACTGTATGATTGAGTGGTTGTAATGGAGAATATTTAAAAACATTTAAAGAAAGTAATAATTATTGATGAATATAAGAATGTATATAATAAATGTCATCTAGATATAGACTACTTATATATAATGTATATGTGCTATGTATTAACAAGGATCATTGTTGCGTTATGAGACGTAATTCTTATTGACATCGATCACGGTAGTGAGACCTTTAGTATTAAAATCATAAAATATGATTATGATTTAAAACGATCGCTTAACTAATAAAAATTATATATAATTTAAAATTACATTAATGAATGAATATTTAATTATTATTTATTTCAACTGTGTAGTTAAATAATTTTTGTTTTAGTTGAAATTTCTTGGTTTATGTCCGTATATGGGTGTATCAAAGAAATTAGAAGCCGCTATTGGTATGGGATTAGCGACTAACTTTGTAATTACATTAGCTCTATGGCACTTGGTTGGTGAATGATTTTAATTTTAATGCCACTGCAACTGTTCTGATCTTCGTATGATAGTGTTTATTTTAGTAATTGATGTAGGTAGTACAATTTACCTGAGATGGTAATACATAAAACTAGTCAGGACATTTACAGGATGATTAGGTATATTTTTGCTTTAATTACTACCAACTGTGCAGTATTAGAGTACCTTTATAAATATTAACTTACCATCATACTTTTTACAATCGGATTTTTATGGTTTTAGTGCTTCATTGATTTTCTTTAGTAATGATTTTATTTGCTAGTATACGCGAACGCTTACATATTAGCGAAGTACCAATTCCTTTTAAAGGTCATGCAATGCTGTAATTACTGCAGGTTAATGGCACTTGCATTTATGGGATTTCTAGTTAAGTGAAATTTAAATGATTATTGCACTCTTAATAGCTATGAGCGTAGTAAGCGGACATGAGTCTAATTTTTGGTGCTTATTAGGATATATGATCGTATCGATTTACGAAGTAGAAATTTGATGCTATCGTTTGGAAAAAATTAATGCATCGTTTTCCACAATAGTCAAGTGGTCATTGTGGCTATACAGGATGTTTACCCTACGCTATTGCGATAAGCATACCAATGCAGCTAGTAAGTAAATGCTAAACGGGATGAAAAAAAAAGTAATGCCTCAAATTATCCACCATTACTTCAATATTTCTCCACACAACCCTTTGGATAGTGCAGTACCTTTATTTCCCGTACAACAATTGCGATCATTTGACCGAAAATGAAATGTATTCGGCTGAATAAATGCCGTCAACGTCTGTTCCTGGTCGAGCGATTATAGGTTAGTTTAAAACTATGCATACAGTTTTAAGTAAATTTTGTACAGGATGTAGCCTTTGCGTCTCTCATTGTCCTTATGGATTGTATCAATATATTTCCTATTATTACTATAAAATTTTTAGTAATAATAGGAACAATTAAAAATCGGCAATTAATGGGATAACTTTTTAATCGATTTATTTTATAAAAACTAAGTATTGGGATTTTGCCCGGTTAGGCAATTTATCCACATGATATGAAACAACAATCCAATTGTAACACCATTAAGTATATTTCTCTTCCTAAGCATTTTATTATTTTTTTAAAACAACCATATAGGATTTGAAGGAGAAATTGTGTTAATGTCGGCGAAAAAGTCTCTTCGAAGGGCATCCAACCTTACATTTGGAGAGGAAATTCACCGGTACCATGCCCCTTCTTCTGGTATTATAGAAATCTTATAGGGTCTCATTATCAGCTACACGTGCTTCAGGATTCGTTAGAAGCTTGTATTTCTTTTAAAAACATGATGGTAAAGATGAGTGGATTGCACGTTAAGATTAATATTAATACGAAGATGCATAGCGAGAAGAAATTTAGAAATGTATTCATAATTCAGGTATTGCTGGTCTCGTGGCGCTGGGATTTCCTACTGCCACTAATTACGTATCGGTCTTAAAAAAGTAAAAACATTAATTATTAATGCTGCAGAATGTGAACATTTTATATTACTGCTGATGAAAGATTAATTCAAGATTATACTATGAAGAATTAGAAGGATGTGAAATTCTTTCTTGGTGTTGTAGAAGCCCAAAGAAATATTAATTGGGATTGAGGATAATAAATACCATGCAATTTTCATGTTCTACACGATAAATTGCATATGAAGAAGCTTTTCCGATTGTGCATCATTCCGAGTAAAATATTCCATCTGGTGGTTCCAAACAAATTAACAAAAATACTTACTGGTTTTAGGAAGTTCCTCAGGGATGTTACCAGTATCAGATATTGCATCATTATGCATAACCGTTAGTACGCTTAGCGTCTAAAACGACTGTTATAGATGGTGAAGCTTACTGAGCGTGTTTGTGACAATAACTGGAAAAGGAATTATTACAACCGAAAACATTTGGGTACGTTGGGTACACAATTTATCATATACTTAACGAAGATGGTTTAAACTCATCAACCTTCAACAGTAATCATGGGCGGTCCGTTAATGGGATTTAAATTTGCATCTCGTAATTTACCTGTTATAAAATGACGAATTGTATTTTAGTACCTGCTAAATTGGAAGATATAGATGGTGAAGTATAAAAAAGGTCGCTTAACTTGTATCAGATCGTAGTGCTTGTGCTTGATGTTCTGTCCCTTATAAAATTACTGGCCTCAACAGTTATATTGGTACATTACAAAGAAAAGATTATCATAAAGCAGGATATATAAATGTGAAGATTGCATTGAATGTGGTGCTTGTTCATATGTAGGTCCTAGTAAGATTTCCTTTAGTAAAATACTTTAATCAAGCAAAAAACTATACTTATGCGCGTTAGATTTAGAGCAAGCAACCATTGCCGAATCCATATAAACGTTTTGCAAAGACGTCAACAATGATTATTTTTTGAAAAACAAATATCAATCTGCGCGCCCTAATATTAAATAATAATGATGAAGCATTTTCTGAAAAAATTAAAAAATCAGAACATCGTTATTCATTATTAAAAAGCGGTTTGCCTCATTCTAAAAAAAAAAATTATTGAAAAATTTAAAATATTTTAAGGAATAAATGCTGTTATTTTAATCATTTCTGCTTACATTGGTAGTGTGATAACGTTTGAAAAATTATGCTAATACAGTAATTGTAGCTTTGCTACCCAGGTATTGTATGTGCAATGTTATTTTTTTTCTATAGGGTATTTTGGTACAAATTTTACTAGCAGCGGTTAGTGCAGTGATTATTGTAGCGATCATTGTATATGTTCGTAGAATATCTATTGCAACCCTTGAAATGCTAATTCGGCTTTAGTTAGGGGGTATTAATCGGCATTAGTGTACCACCATCTTTCACCTGGTGGTTAATAAGATTAGGTATTTTTTTTCTATGTCATTGCTAAAACAGTTGTATGGGGTTTAGGGATAATATATTCAATCCAGCTATGGTAGGTAAGTAGTATTGTTAATATCTTTTCCACATTCATAAGACACATTGGTTACCACATAGTGCAGTACAAGAAATGAAATCTAGTTTAATCGATTCATTAGGTCTTATTTTTATATAATCATACTCTAAATCCTCATCTATTAGCAATTGATGGTATGAGTCAGCAACCCCTCTAGAAAATTTAAGAATAGCATTAACATTATCTGTCATGATACTAAACAAATTTCAGCAAACCGGTTAATTGCGCAATACGGGAAGATCAGTGTGGTATTGGATGAATTTAAGTTATTTATTCGGTGGGATAGTATTAATTTATAGAAATATTATTAGTTGGCATTATCCCAATTAGCTGTTTCGTTAACATTAACATGTTGTTCTTTATTAGGATCATTATTCTCTCCTTTAAAATTGCATTCGGCTATTTTTCATCTTTTTTCAGGTGTTTACTACTATGTTAGGTGCGTTTTTTATAGTAATGATCCTGTTACTGCGCTACATACAATATTGGCAGGAATCATTTAGGGTTGTGTAATAGGTTTCTGGTATGGTTAATTCGCAGTTTTGGAGGGTAATCCAGAAGGAATGGCTTTTGCAATATTATTGGCTAATATTTGTGTTCCAACTTATTGATTATTATACCAAGCCTCATCGCTATGGTTATTAAGAATAAATAATTATTAAATTTAATCTATGATAAAATATTATTAAAGATTATAATTAATCAATTATTTTTATTCTTAATAACCATAGCGATGAGGCTTGGTATAATAATCATAAAGTGAACACAAATATTAGCCAATTAATATAGGCAAAAGCCATTTCCTTCTGGATACCCTCCAAAAACCTTCGAATTAACCATACCAGAAATCCTATTAAACAATCCAAAATGATTCTGCCAATATTTGTAGTAGAAAGACGCCACAAAGTAACAGGATCAGTAGCTATAAAAAACGCACCCTAACATAGTAGCACCTGAAAAAGATGAAAAATAGCCGAATGCAATTTTAAAGGAGAGAATAATGATCCTAATAAAGAACAAACCATGTTTTAATGTTACTAAAATGCTATTGGATTATGCCAATGCGATAATATTTCTATAAATTAATTACATTCCCACCTAATACATAACTTAAATTCATCCAATACCACACTTGATCTTCCCGTATATTGCGCAATATAGGGGTTGCATGAAATGTTGTTTAGTATCCATGAATGTTATGTTAATGCTATCTAAATTTTTCTAGAGGGGTTGCTTGACTCATACCATCAATTGCTAATAGATTAGGATTTAGAGTATGATTATTACAAATAAGACCTTAAATGAATCGATTAAACTAGATTTCATTTCTTGTACTGCAACTAGGTGGTACCAATGTGTCATATGATTGGAAAAGATATAAACAATACTACATAAACTACACATAGCTGGATTGAATATATTATGCCCTAAACCGCCATACAACTGTTTAGCAATGACAATAGAAAAAAAGAACCTAATATATTAACACCAAGGTGAAAATGGTTGGGTCACACTATTGCCGATTTAATACACCCGTAACTAAAGGCCGAATTATCATTTAAAGTGGTTGCAATGATATTCTACGTAACATATACAATGATCGCTTCAATAATCACTGCACTTAACCGCTGCTAGTAAAATTTGTACCAAAATACCTATTGAAAAAAAATTACCATTGCACTACAATACATGGTAGCAAAGCTACATTTACTGTTAGCATAATTTTTCTAACGTTATCACATTACAAGTAAGCAGCATGATTAAAATATAAAAGCCATTTATTCCTCTTAAAAATCTTTTAAATTTTTTCAATAATTTTTTTTAGAATGAGCAATCGCTTTTTTAATGAATAGAATACGATGTTCTAGATTTTTAGTATTTTTTTCAGAAATGCTTCAATCATTATTATTTAATATTGGTGCTGATGTGATTTGTTTTTCAAAAAAAATAAATCTTTGTTGAGCGTCTTTCAAACGGTTTTTTGGATTCGGGCGAATGGTTGCTTTGCTCTAATCTAACGACGCATAATAATTTTTTGCTTGATTAAAGTATTTTACTAAAGGAATATTACTAGGGACCACAACATCATGAACACAGCACCACATTCAATGCATCTTCAACATTGATACTCCTCTGCTTTATGATATTCTGTTTCCTTGAATGTACAATATAACTGTTGAGGCAGTTATTTTTAAGGGACAAACATCAGCACAAGCTTAAATTGATACAAAGGTAGCTCTTTTTTTACTTCCTCCATTCTATTTCTTCATTAGCAGGTACTAAAATACAAGTCGTCATTTTTATAAAACAGGTACCTTAAGAGATGGTAATTTAAAAATCCATTATACGGACACCGCCCCCGATTGAATTACTGTTGAAGGTTGATGAGTTAAACCTACTTCGTTAAGTATATGATAACATTGGTGTACCCAAACGTACCAAATGTTTTTCGGTTGTATAATTCCTTTTCAGTTATCTGTCACAACACGCTCAGTAGCGGTTCACATCTATAAACAGCACGTTTTACGGCTCTAAAGCCTGGTACTAACGTTATGCATATTGATTGCACTATCTGATAAATGTACTTCCTGAGGAACTTTCTAAACCAGTAAGTTATTTTTGTTAATTGTTTGGAACCACCAGGATGGATAATTTATCGGAATGATGCACAATCGGAAAAGCTTCATCTTATGCAATTTATCTTGTAGAACAATGAATTGCATGGTATTTATTATCCTCAATCCCAATTAAGCATTTCTTTGGTTCTACATCCAAGAAAGAATTTCACATCTTCTAATACATCATTAGTATAATCTTGATTTTATCTTCATCAGCAGTAATATTAAGGTTTCACTTCTGGGCTAGCATTAATAATTAATGTTTTTACTTTTTAAGACGATAACGTAATTTAGTGGCAGTGGAAAATCCAGCGCCACCGAGGCACCAGCAAATACGCTGAACTTATGATATACATTATAAAATTTCTTCTCGCGATGCATCTTCGTAATTTGATATTATCTATACGTGGCATCCATCATCTTTACCATTCAGGTTGTAAAAAAACTACAAGCTTCTAACAATCCTGAAGGCAAGTTTAGCTATTATGAGAACCCTATAGATTCTATAATGACCAGAAGTAGGGGCATGTGTACGGTAAATCATATCCAAATGTAAGTGGTTGCCCGTCCGAAGAAAACTTTTTCGCCGACATTAACACAAATTCTCCTTCAATTCCTATATGTTGTTTTAAAAAAATAGAATAAAATGTTAGGAAGAGAAAGATGACTTAATGGTGTACAATTGGATTGTTGTTTCATAGCATGTGGATAAATGCCACGGGAAAATCCAAAATACTTAGTTTTATAAAATAATCGATTAAAAAAAGTTATCCATTATTTTTTGCCGATTTTTTAATTGTTCCTATTATTACTAATAAGTTATTAGTTATATAGGAAATATATTGATACAATCCATAGGGAAAAGGGAGAGACGCAAAGGCTACATCCTGTACAAAATTTTACTTTTAAAAACTTGTATGCATGTATGTTAAACTACCTATAATCGCATCGACAGGACCAGACTTGACGCATTATTTACAGCCAATACATTTCTTTTCGTCAATGATCGCAATTTTTTGTAACGGGAAATAATGGTACTGCACTATCCAAGGTTGTGGAGAAATATTAAAGTATGTGGATAATATTGAGATTTCATTTTTTTCCTCCCGGTGTACATTTATTAATAGCGCATTGTCATTCGCTTTTCGCAATAGCGTAGGGTAAACATCCTGTATATAGGCTCCACATTGACAAATTGACTTTGTGGAAAAAATGCATTAATTTTTTCAAACGATAGCATCATTTTCTACTTTAAATCGAACCCACGAGCTATATTCCTAATATAGCACCAAAAAATTAGGACTCATGCCGCCTTACTACGCTCATAGCTATTAGATTGCATAATCATTTAAATTTCATCTAAAACCTATAATCCCATAAATGCAAGTGCTTTAATCATGCAGTAATTAAAGCGATTGCATGACCTTTTAAATGGTATTGGTACATTCGATAATATTAAGCCGTTCGGCGTATACTAGCAAAAAAATCATTACTAAAGAAAATCCTATTGAAGCACTAAAAAACATAAAAAGCCGATTTGTAACAAAGTTATGATGTAAGTTAATATTTAATAAAGGTACTCCTAATACTGCACAGTTGGTAGTAATTAAATGCAAAATAAAATTATTACCTAATATCGGTAAAGTCCGGGAACTAGTTTTATGTATTACCTTCTCAGTAAAATTGTACAATACTACAGCCAATTACTAAAATATACACTATAATACAAGACTAGAAACAAGTTATGCAGTGGCGATTAAAATTAAAATCATTCACCAACCAAGTGCCAATAGATGCCTAATGTAATTACAAAAGGTAGTCGATAATCCCAATACCAATAGCGGCTTCTTATTTCTTTGATACGCCCATAAACGGACATAAACCAAGAAATTTCACTTTAAAACAATAATTATTAACTAGCACATTGAAATAATAATACTATTAAATATTCTTTCATTAATGTTAATTTTTAAATTATATTAATTTTTATATAGTTAAGCGATCCGTGTTAGATTCATAATCATATTTTTATGATTTTAATAAACTAAAGGTCTCACTTACTTGATCGATGTCTATAAGATTTACTCTCATTACGCAACAATGATCTTTTACATACATAGCACATAAACATTATTAGTATAAATAGTCTATATATAGATGAAATGATTATATACATTCTCTATATTTTCAATTAATTATTTATTTCTTAAATGTTCTTTTTCTTACTATTCTCATTACAAACACTCTATCATACAGTAATTTTTTTTACCGTCGAAGCCAAAGTAAATCGATGAAAAGTTATCTGCTCAGTAAAATTTATATTTTATATTACACTTTTTTTCGCCATTGATAGTAACAGCGTCAGATCCTAATCATGATTCTTGCTTGAGTAAGTGAGATGCTAATCCTGATAGAACAAGGCGTGTTGTAAATCTCATCTTCTTTTTAGGAAAAATAAGTAGGGCCAATCCATCTTGAGATAATTGTTCAAAATCGCATTATTGCATTTCTTGAGGAATATTAAAAATAAATGATTTGTACTACGTTTTGCTGAATTTTTATGCCTTGTTCCCACCATGTACTAATCGTGTAAATTTCTTCCAGCTAAAATATATTTTGCTTGTAATACTTGACCACTATTTTGTTTCTAATTTTTTTTAATTTCTTCAATATCCATTGAAAGTAAACAATTTAAGAATTCGATATACATCTTCATCAGATGTGTTAATCCCAAAATTGAATGATTGTATTAAGGACTAGTTTTTTTAAGGATCTAACCAGATAGTCTGGTTTTCTGTTTGCAAATTTTTTCCCATCCGCCTTAATCATAAGTGGTAAGGTTAAACCAAACACTTGTTTTGAATAAAGGAACAGGAACGCGTTAAAATCAATTCCGGAAAATGATATTACCCCATGATCGGAACCTCCAATTTGCAGTTAATACACAAAATTTTTTATTTAATTCCGAAAAACAATCATATCTTAGTAATAAATTATAAGATAATTCAGTAAAAGTAATTACCTTGATCATCGCGGACAAAGACGTTTCTTAACGGCATCACGATTTATCATTTGATTAAATAGAAAAAATTTTTTATTCCAATATCACCTCATAAACTGTTATAAAAAACTCAATTTTTTTAAACCAATCATAATTATTAACAATAATAGCAGGATTTTTTTTTCAATATTAATATTCTAAAAACGTATTATCTTGTTTAAAATATTTTTTTGACCCATAAATGATACTGTATGATTATTATTAAATTTACGTCATTTTCTTTAAAGCTTGGATCCCAATTAATCCGTAGCGCCTCCCAATATTATAATAGGTGATGCCCTGCATCCCTGAAATCTTTTTAACAAAGACAAAGGAAATTTAAGATGACCAAGATGTAAACTATCAGCTGTAGGATCAATAACCGCAATATACAACAATTTTTTTATGTTCTAATATATCTCTTAATATTTTTTCATCTGTTATTTGGCTATTAAACCTCTTTTTTGTAATACCTGTATAAGATTAACTACACATTCTTACCAATTCACTAATTATGTATAAAATAAATTACATGTTATTTTTTAATACTTATAAAATGGTTAGCATAAGATGGTTAAATCATCACCTAGGTAGTTAAATACTCACGGCGTTAATCGAGTTATTACTCCAACGGTTTTTTTTCTTTTTATACACGAAACGATCATGTTGTCTATATCTACCACCTTGCCAAAATTCTATATAGTGTGTAATTTTACATAAAAAAACCTCCCAAAAAATTGGTGTTGGTATACTATTTGTGCTAATTTTTTTTTGAAAGTAAAAAAAATTTTTCTTCTAACACATCACGTGAAAAAACGGGGCATGATTTGTTTTGATGCCCATGCAGAAAATTTGATATGACGTGGACGTAGCACCAAAAATATTCGATGACATTTTTTTCTGATATTTTTTTGGCTTGCCCCCAGTAACAGCTTACTTGCCTTTCTAAGGCATTACCATGGAAAATTCAAAGAAATTAAATGTGCTTTTTTAATTGCTAAGGCTTTACGACTGCCAGGTGGGGTATATAATACCATTCTTCTTTATTTTCGTAATGGTTTTTGTAAAACTGTACGTTGATATGGTTGATTGAGTTATCAACGTAGCACATAATCATCGCTGTAGGATCAGAAAGTTTTGCAGTACAAGCTTGGGGCCAACCATTCTTTAAACAATAAAATAGGGTTCTTCAGGTTTAATATCACGACGTCGTAATATATTCAATGTATACTTCACGACGTACATGAAGCAACATCTTTTAAAGTATTAATATTCATTCTTATTTCTTTATTTCCTTTGTTATTTAATTATTTAATAGGAAGTAAGCTATCGATTATTTTAAATACATTGTGTAAATAAAAAATTATATGTTTATAAATAAAGATTTTAAAAAATCGAAAAAATTTTAAATTCTTTTTATTCTTTATTTATAATATTTATTATATATTTACTGATTAGTAATTTCTTTAATAAGATTAATTTTTAAAAACCCAGGACATTAGATACTTAATATCCTCATTGATATTTATGTTAATAATGAATATAACTAACATAAGTTAAATCTACAGACACGATATGTTCAATAGAAAACATAAGATCTAATTTTTAACCATTTAATATAAAAAAAAACGAGAGTGGGAAAATCGTATTGTAAGAATAATCAATCTATATTAGCAGAATAGATAGTATAGTATTAATACAGTTATAAAGTAAAAAAGAATCTTTTACCGTATATGAAATTTTTTTAATTGATCTAGTATATTATTATTAATAGTATACAATACTATTGAAATAGTATAGATTTGCGACATTCTAATTTTAAACGAAATAGTTTTATAAAAAAATAAAAATTAATTTAAAAAATTAATTAAGAAAATTCTTTAGGATTTTTTATGAAAAAAAAGAAGATTATTAAATTGTAATTAGGTCAAATTTATATTTTGAATCATCCCTATCTTCTTGTATCCTTCCTAGTTTTGCCATAATGCAAAACTGATTTAAAATTTAATACGCCCATGAGATTTTAATGTCGCTGAATTAAATATTTTAAATTGTCTTCATCAACGGTTTCGCGGTTTTTATATGTGGTCATTGACGTTGAATACAGCGGGGTTAAGCCTAAAACGATGCTCCTTTATTAGAGATTGCGGGGGGCCTACTACATAAAAATGGGATGAAACATGGTTGGTTACCATAGTCATGAAACACTGGCATTTTCATATTAATACATTTGCAGGATCAATTTTGAAACCAGAAGCCTTAGCATTTACGGGTATTGATCCCGATAATCCTTTACGTGATGCTGTAAGTGAATATGAATGCGTTAAATGCATTTTTTAAAATGGTTCGAAAAGGGTACACAAATGAAAATTGTTGCAATCGTGCGATTATTTGTATGCGCATTATGCACCTTCGATCAAACTTTGTCATGGCTGCAACGAACGTTATAGGCATAAAAAATAATACTTTTCATCCTTTTGAACTTTTGATTACAGCTGCGCCCTACAGTGGTTTAGGCTAGGTCAAAACCGGTCTAGCTAATGCTGTAAAACAGCAGGTTTTAGATTTGGTTGGTTGTCAAGCCACATTCTGCACTTGTGATGACTACATTGCAAACTGCAATTTTATTTTGTGAATTAGTTAATCGTTGGAAAAACGATTGGTGATGGATGGCCATTTACAGGGGGGATTCTCATCAATGTAAATATAGAAATATCAATTCTTTATAAACATAAAATATTAAAATAAAAAAGTTTATTATTTTTTTTATTTTTTTATTGTTTATTAATAAGATTTTGTATTCACTTGTTGAAACATTTCAATCATAATGTCACAACCACTACTATTTACCATCAATCCATAATTGCGGATAAGGTCGGCCAATTAGAATACTTAGGTAATTCAATTCGGATACTGTCAGATGCTGTAGAATAATCCTCTTCATGAAAATTTTGCTCACATGCAGATAAAAATTTTTTAGCTTTTGCAGAAAAACCACAAGCTAGGTTGTTGAGGGGAAACCTTTCATATATAGCTATGATTTGATTGTTTTTGAATTTGTTTTTTAATTATATCAAAGATATTTCATTTCTCTTCTCCTAAAGGAAATTTTTTTTAATGTTCAGTAAGGCGGAAATAATTTTTATTTGAAAGTAAATATAATTTTTTAGAAAACTTTTTTCTATGCAATCAAATGCATAATGTTTAATTTAAATATAAATTTAAAATTTTTTAATGTAGGTCCATTCCTTTTAAAGGCAATTATATAACCTGGATGATAATAAATAATAGTTTCTTTAAAAAAAAAATATAATATTTTGAACAGTTATAAATATTTATATGAACTAAACATTATCATTCCTATACGAGGTAAATATAAAGATGTAAATCTTATATTTATTTATGATGTACTTTAGTAAGTTCTTCAATGATCTAATGACATTATAGAATGTATTATGTAATTATACTTTTAAATGATCTTTTTTTGTTTTAATAAGCGTATTTATTCCACGTTGTTAAATGCTTTTTTTAAGCAGGTCTAAGTTTTTTATAGATGCGCTCTGTGGTTGCAACAATTGTTTGCGTATGTGAATCCAATTTCAATATTTACACTAATTTCCATGTTTTTTCTTTGCTAGAGTGGTTCGTCGATTGTTTCGGGGAATTTAAAATGCACACTAAAAACAGTCTTTATATATTTCTCCTACATGTTAAACTTATACCATCAATTGCAATAATAAAACCCTATATGTAAGATATATTTTAATAATTCTTTATTTTTAGTTTAAATCATATTTCAAACGTTATTTTTAAATTTAATAATTTTTATGGATTAAACACATAGTCATATATGACCTGACAGTAGTGACCGCAATTTCATCGCCAAACTATAATGCTTCTCAATACTTTTACTATATCACCTACTTTTAATTTTCCTAGATTGCTAATTTTTAAGGTTTCCTGAATGTATTCAAAATCCCCCAAACTTGATTGCCTTGTTTAATTGCTAACGGTCAAACAGCAACCATTATGCGACACAGATGCTCCTATTAACAAATTGCATAGTAGATGTTTACGAAAATAAACACAATGTGTGCGAAATAATTTTTTTTCTTAATAGAAATAATCTTAGCAGTTCCTTCTGTATAATTCCTGTAAACATATTTTCTTATCTTTTAAATAATGTATATCAGTGTTAAACATACTATAAGAAATATTCTAAGTAATTAAATGAATTTAGAATTATTTATGTTTAATTTTAACATGTGGTGCATACAATATTTGGGGTTATTGAATATACGCCACAACATCCAATTCATGTTTTTTGAATTTGTTTTGTGTATATTTTCTTAAATTAAATGCTTAGCTAGTAGGTGTAACCGTACACATTAATTAAAAAGAAGCGCGTAATTGCGAAATTCTTGCAATACCAGTCATCCTTGCACAAGTAGCGCAAAATGCAAATGACGTTTATTAGATACCAATTATGGCAGGTAAGGTTAGTGCTACAGATATGGCGGCTGGATCGCTGTTGGGTATTCTATTTGGCTTCCTGCAAATCTTATTTGGTCATGGGTTATTACTTGCATTAAATCCCTACCGTCGCAAACTATGGTTTGGACAAACGAAATCGAATTCCTGAAACATATGTTCAAAGGATATTGGTTGCATGTGGAGTTTCTATACTCATTATGATAATACCTATGGGAATGCTGGTTATTTCATCCATAATGTCAATAATATGATGGTAATTCTTGCAAAAAAAGCCGAAGTTTATTGCGATGCATGGCTGTGGGGAACTCCAGGATAATCTTTTCTATTCACGTGACACGTAATCAATGTGATGGATTTCAAATACAATACCTTGCCATGCTATTAGAGATTTTTAGGATTAATATTAAATATTTGTTTTAACTATATTTTTAGTATATGGACATTTTTATCATTACATCTTTATGGAGAAGCAGGTGCGGGATAGCTACCAGCGTCGGTTTATTGGATTATGTGTTTTTTCTATTACGGTTTTGCTTAAAACATATTGCGTTCTATGAATGATATTCATCAAAAATCTAGGTGGTGTTTTCCTTATATACCGACTTTAATACGAGTTATTGGTATTAGGATTACCAATAGCATTAGCTCTTTTCTTTTGAAGTCACACTTTTTGCTGGTGGAGTTCGCATTGCTAGTTTCACCAATTGGTATTATTAAAGTTGCTGGAACACCAAGTTGCTCTTAATTTAGTCATTAATGTTTGTATTTACCATTGTCATTAGGTGTTGCTACTACTATTCGTGTAGGTTCTTTATTTAGGGAAAAGGCTCCACTGTGAAAAAGCTCGTTTTGTTGCTTGGACGCTGCAAGCAGGTCAGGTATTAGTATGGCTATTTTTACTTGCTGCAATTTTCACGGTACTATTTCGTGAAAAAATTGCTTCTCTTTATAGGTACTAATACAGAAGTAATAAAAATTAGCGTCTAAATTAATGTTATTTGCTGCAATTTAACCAAAATTTCGGACTTCTATTCAAGTAATTGGAAAATAGTATTTTGCCGGGGGTTTTAAAAGATACAAAATCGATATTTTTATACATTCATATCATATTGGGTATTAGGATTACCCTCAGGATTGTACTTGCGCAACACAATTGGTTAACGCGTTCCACTTGGACCTGTAGGATTTTGGTGTGGGTTTATCCTTAGTCTTACATCATATGCTATAATGATGGTTTGGGCGTTGTTTATTATTTACAATGTTTACCTTCAAAATAATCTGTAGCACGTGCATCACGATAAAAAAGAGATTGAAATATATACGTCAAATATATCTATTTTTTTTTAATGTTTATTAAAAAATTAAGTTTTTATTAAACTATATTTGGTTTTTAATCTTTAATATCTATAATTAACTATCTATCTCTATAACTTAAGACATCATGATTTTGTAAGATTTTTTTAATAATGTTGGCGTTCTTAGCTCAGCTGGTTAGAGCACCACCTTTTTTGACATGGTGGAGGTCTGATGGTTCGAATCCATAGTACGTACCATTAGTCTTAATAATTCACAAAAAATTCCGATCTATATTATTATTATTATTTAAATATTAATAACTATTATATATTAATATATGTTGTCATATTATTATATAAATATTCATTATTATAATTTTTTTTTTTTTAAAAAATACATTTGAGTTTTGTATATTATAAATACATAATGTAGAATTTTTTTTCTACAAAAATCTGTCATTTGGAATCATTTCATATAAACTTAATCTATTTAAAAAAATTAAATATCTTTTTATTGTTTATATAATTAGTAGAAATTTAATGAAAAAGACAAAAATTGTTTGTACTATCGGCCCCAAAACTGGAATCTAAAGAACTGAATGACTTCAATTTCGAAAGCGGGAAATGAGATGTCATTCGCTTATATTTTTTCCCACGGGTGCATTACATTGAACACTGGTCAACGTATTGATCACGATACGTTCTGTAATGAAAAACATTGGGTCATCAAGCTGCTATTTTAATGGATACTAAAGTGTTCCAGAAATTCGTACTATTGAAAAAATTAGCTCAGAGGAAAGGAATTACTTTAAAAAAAGGCCCAAATATTCAGTTTGACAACGATCCCATGTTTATTGGTTAATAAGGCATTGTGTTGGAGTATCATATTAGGATTGACGAAAGATTTAGATAATTGGAAATATTATTTTAATTGATAATGGATTGATTGCTATGGACGGTCATCGAACTAAAAAAAAATACTATTGTATGGTAAAGTATTAATCTAAATGGAGATTTAGGTCAAAACAAAGGTATTAATCTTATGGTATAATTATTCGTCTTCCTGCCCGATTGCAGAAAAAGATTAAGAATGATTTAAATTTTGCTTGTATATAAGAATATTGATTTTTATGCTGCTTCTTTTATTCGTAAGTCGTTCAGGATGTATTAGAAAAATCGTCAATATTATGCAAATGCATGGTGGAGAAAAATTCAAATTATTTCTAATAATTGAAAATCAGTAGGACTTAATAAATTTTGATCAGATTCTCGAAGTTATCAGATGTTATTATGGTAGCAACGAGGAGATTTAGGTGAAGAAAAAATACCAGTAGAAGAAGTAATATTCGCACAAAAGTAGATTATTAAAGAAGTGCAATGATGCTCGAAAATTAGTAATTACTGCAAACTCAAATGCTTGATTCTATGGTACAACATCCTAGACCAACAAGAGCAGAAGCAGGAGATGTAGCAAATGCTTTTTAGATTGGTTACTGATGCAAAGTAGTAATTGCTTTCTGCAGAAAGCGGCAAAGGGCAAATTATCCCATAGAAGCTGTAACTATTTGCGAAAATTTGTGAGCGAACGGGACCATGTGGATGAAAGCACGCATTTAATTTGCTAAGAGCATTCACAATGAAAATGTGTATTACTGAAGCAGTTTATGTCGAAGTTGCAGTTTGAAATAAACAGCTGAAAAATTGCATGATCATCTTATTATTGTTATTACGCAACATTGGTACATCAGCAAAATTTTTTTCCGGAAATAGTTTCCCAATGCTATTATTTTTGCATTGACTAACTAATATCATTTACTTCACATCAACTGATATTAAGTAAGGTATTAGAGATTCGAGTGATACTAATATCAATCTACTGATTGATTTCTATAGGATTGGTAAAGAAATTGCATTAACAGTGGGTATGCAAAACCGGTGATTCTGTAATTATTGGTTGTCAGGCCGCACTAGTGGAAAAGTCTCGGTACTACAAATTACTGTATCAGTACACATACTATAAAAAAAATGTTTTTATTATTACAAGTGTACTTATTTCTTATAAAAAAATTAATACTATCTATTTATAAATACAGTATTATATGACTATTCGATTTAATAAATAAGATGCAAAAATCTTTAAATTAAAAAAAATATTTATGTTAATAAACCCTTTTTTTATAAAAATAATTTTAATAATTTATTGAATTAAAAAAAAGGCAATACACTTTTCATTTAAGTATTACCTTTTTCTTTTGTAAATTTAAAAATAGTTAATTTTTCAGATTCAAGATTTAATACATGATAAAATTAAAAACTGCTACCCTTCGAAAAACCTTTATAAACTCAAAAGGAAATGGTGCTAAGTTGCATCCCAACCCTTTTCCAAATTTAAAAAATTTTTTTTTATTTGTTTAAAAAATTGGAACCGAGGCCCAATTTAATTAACATAAAAATTGATTTACATACTTACACAACAAAATAGTACTTAAAATATTTTATTTTTAATTGCAAGCATTTTGCAGGTTTTTTTTTCCCCTTTAAAATCTCTTATCTTAACGACATAAATATATAACATTTAAATTTAACCACCAAATTTGATGAAAGATAAATTTTTTTCAAATCTATTAAACAACTATCCTGTATCTTTTTACATAAGAAAACTTGCTTAAAATTTAATATGAAAAAATTTTTTCATATGCTTCCCAAAAGTTTAAAAAACATAAAAATTTTAATCGTAATTTTATTTGAGACAATTTTTTTTACATCAAATTAAAAAAATATTTCTTACATATCAAATGATTTAAAAATTCTTTTTAATAAATTTGTCTTACAATTAGTTTTAAATTTTTCCTTAAAAAAATTTTTTTAAAAAAAATTTTTTAAAAAATTAATAATTAATATTGTTATTTTGGTTTGAAAGAAAAAAATTTAAATATTAAAATTGTAAAATTCATTTTAAATTTTAAAATATTCTTAAATAAAACCTATTTAAACCCAAAAAATTATTAAAAATAAATTTAAAATTAAACCATAAACTTCTAACATGAAAATTTTAATATTTTAATAATTTTTCTTAAAAAATAATTTTTGTCCCCTTAATAGGCAAAAATTTTCCTTTATTGATATTTTGCAATACCAAGGAGCTAATAAAGTCCTGAAAAGGTTTCTGCCAAAAGTTTTGCATCCAATCACTACAATTTTCATTGGGTAAAAACCAATTAATATAAAAAAAAAATACCACCAATGAATGTTTCATGCGTAAATTTAAAAATTTATATTTCGTCCCAAAAAAAAAATACTAATTTAAAATTTAAAACATAAATTTCGCATAAAAATGACTTTAAATCTAAATCTTAAAACTACCAAAAAATTTTAAAGGCCTGGGTCATAATTTAAAACCAAAAAATTGTTGGGTAACTTTAATATTTGTGCCCCCAAAACTTTATGTGACGCTAAAATTTTTAATTTTAATTAATGATTTGTTCTCTAGATTATTAAATATTTATTTAAAATTAAAAACGTGTTTATTTAATATTTAAATTTTTTAAAAAAATTTTTAAAAAATTTAAAATTTTTTTTAGTAAAAAATTTTTTTAAAAAATTTTTTTTTTTTTAAATTTAATTATTTTATTTTAAATTTTTTAAAAATTTTTTTTTATTTTTTAAAAAAAAATTTTTAAAAATTTTTTTTTTTTTTTTTTTTTTTTTTTTTTTTATTTTTTTTAATAATAATTATTTTATGAAAAATTTAAATAATTGAATAATTGTAAAATTTTATTATTTTTAATATTTTTAAAAATAATTTGTTTAAAATATTTAAATTATTTAATTTTTTTAATATAATATTTTTTGTATTTTTTATAATTTTAAAAAATAAATTCTCATAATAATTTTTTTAAAACAATATTTTCCAATAAGGGAATTTTTATTTATAATTTTATATATTTTAAAATTTTATTAATTAAAAAGATTTTTTATTAAAAATTTTATGTAAATATTTTTTAAATTTTTTTAAATTTTATAAAATTAATGTATTTGGAAGGGTTTTTATTAATAATTTAATATTTATCTAATAAATGTGGTAATTGGTTTTTTATTATAAATTTTTAAGTTATTGGAATTATTCTTTTGATATTTAAAATTTGGGAAAAATTTAAAAAATTTTTTGGTATATTATAATATTTTTTAATAATATATTTTATAGTATAATAAAAATTTTTTTTTTGAAATTTAAAATTTTTTTAAAAAATTTATAAAAAGGTTTGGTATGTTTTTTTTTTGGAATTAATTTTTTAATTTGTTTATTGTTTAATTTATTTAAAATTTTTCATTTTTTTTGTAAATTTAAAATTATTTTAATTATAGGAAAAAATATTTTAAATTTAAATTTATTATAAAATTGCTTTATATTTAAAAAAATTTTAAAAATCTAAAAGATGTATTTTTAAAAATTTGTATTTTTTATTTTTTTAATTAATTTTTTAATTTTAAAAATTTTTAAATTAATTTTTTTTTTTTTTTTTTTTTTTTTTTTTTTTTTTTTTTTTTTTTTTTTTTTTTTTTTTTTTTTTTTTTTTTTTTTTTTTTTTTTTTTTTTTTTTTTTTTTTTTTTTTTTTTTTTTTTTTTTTTTTTTTTTTTTTTTAAATAATTTATAATATTTTTTTAAAGTAAATAACACTTAATATTTAAGAAATTTTAATTTATTTATATATACATAATTAATATAATAAAATATTTATATAAAATAATTACCTAAATAAATGTCATTAGGTTGTTGGATAAATATATTTATTATTGTATTTTTTATAGAGTTTATTTTTATGATAATATTTTACAATATTAAAATATTATTTAATATAGTTATTTTATATTTATGTATCTATTTAATTATAATTTATCATTATTATGTCTTAATAATTTTTCTACTGATTTATATACTACTAAAACTCTTCATAGTTAATTTTAATTACATATAAATATTATGTTATATTATATCATATAATATTAATTTTTATAGTTATTTATTGTAATTATAAAATATTCGTTTTATGTATAAAATATAATCAAAATCAATTTTCATTAATTTTTTAAATCATGTTTGGTATTATTAATACATAAACATTTATAATAATATATGTCGATAAAGTATTTGATATCGATATTTTACTTTAGAATTATTATTCTACCGGATCTATTTAGATAACCGAATATTTTCGCATATATTTCCGCTAGATTTAAAAAAATAATTTGAGATATTTTTTGTATATTTTAAAAATATTAGCTTATTTATTTACTAATAATTTTCCTTTTCATTTAATATTCACTATTTACAAAAAAATTTGTTATTTTTTAGATAATTTTCATAAAAAGATTTGACAATTTTATGACTAATATTAATAAATATATTAGCGATTTAATATACAGAATATAAAATTTGTTTTAACATAGGTACATCTGCTTTTCACTATAAAATATTATAATTGTACATTTTTTTTAAATTTTTAAATTTTTTTATCTTCATACATCTAATATTGTTTAAGTTAATCCATTATTAAAATTTATAATTATTTTTTTAAATTTTTTAAAAAATTTTTTAAAACCATCAAATGGATTTGAATATTATAAATTGAATTTTTAATAATTAAAAAATTTATATATATTATAAATAAATTCATTATTTTTAAAAATTAAAATTTTTTTTTCCCCTATAATATAAATTTAAAATATAATTTTTTTTTTTTACCCGGGTCTATTTTAAAAAATTTTAAATTTAATTTTTTTTATTATTTTTTTTTTTTTAAAATTTTTTTAATTTTAATTTATTTTTTTTTATAACGTTTATTTTATTTTTTTAAATATTTTATTAAACTTAATTTTTTTCTAATTAACCCATTTTTTTTAAAATCTAAAATTTTTTAATTTTTAAAAAAATTAAAATAATAAATTATTTTATTTTATTTTTATTTAAAAAAATTTTATTATATTTTTTTAAATAATTTAAATATTTTTAATAATTAAATTTTACATTAAAAATTTTTTTATTAAATTATTAATAATGATAAATTATTTAATTTTTTTGTTTTATATTAATAAATTAAAAATACCATTTTAAACTTAATTTTAAAATTTAAAATATATAAAAATAAAAAAATTATTTTTATATTAATAAAAAATATAGTTTATATTTTGTTTTTAAAATTTTTTTTATTTTTTTTCAAAATTATTATTTTTTTTTAAACTATTTATTTTTTATTATATTTAAATATATTTATTTAAAAGTATTAAAATTTAATTTTTTTAATATAATATTTTTTATAAATTTTCCTTTATAAAATTTTGTAAATATAATTTTTTAAAATCATTTTTTATATTTTATAGGTTAATATTTTGTAAATAAAAATAATTAAAAATACTTGATATTTTTAAAAAATTTTAAATCAATATTTAAAAATTTTATTTTTTATTATATCCCTTTAATATAATTTAAAGAATTAAAATATATTTAATGTTTTTGTTACTTTTTAAATTTTAAAAAAATATTTTTATTTTTAAAAATTATTTCTTTTTGTAAATTTTTAAATTCTTAATTTTTAATTTTATAAATTTTTATTATATAAAATTTTTAATATTTTTTATAAATTTTTTAATAAATACAAAAAAAATTTTTAAAATATAAAATAATTATAAATTTTTAAAAAATATAAGTTTAAATTAAATAAATATTTATTAATTAATATTGCTATTATAATTTATATTTTTTTTTAATTTTTTATTTTTATTAAAGATAAATAAAAATATAATTAATTAAATTTTAAATTTTTTTATTTTTTTTAATATTATTATTATAATTTTTTTTTAAATTTTATTTTTATTAAAGCATATCTACTATATAATAATCGAGAAAATTAATTACATAGTCATTTTATGATGTCATATCTTATATCATGCAAATTATGCATATTCTTAAAATAGATTATGCATAGAAAATTATTATCTTTAATTTTGACTTTTAGAATAATAGTTAATTATAATTTCACTTGAATAATTTATGTTTGACTATTTTAAAAATTTTCTTTTATTTTTTATTTTTACTTGAATAGTAAACAGTGGATGAATAATGTTTTCATTGTATTTATTATTCATTCTAAAATCATTTAAATTGTTCTTATTTTTATACAATCAACAATTTTTTAATTTATAAAACAGTTTTACTGAACATTATTAATTTAAATATTATTTTTTACTCTTTAATGAAAATTAAAGTTAATTTATGATTGATTAAAATTAAACGTTATAATATAATCCTTATATATTATAAAAATCTTAATAATCAAATTTTACATTTTACATAACTTTTTTCCATAAACATTTTTTTTCATATTATATATTTAGTTATTTAATGTAATATTTTAAATATAATGTTATATTGAAATTTATTTAATTTATGGCAATCCTAATACCTAATTAATCAAATTTTAAAGTGTATATTTTATCAAAAAAAATTTTTCTGGCGATATATAATCACTTCTGTAAAAGTAATGTTTAATTTAATAATTATCTTAATTATTGTTATTTTAAAATTTATTGCATTTCTTTATTACCATGGACTTTAATTTTTATAAACAATTATCATATAAAAACGTATTTTTTTATTATAAATCTGGACCAATATATCTTTATATTGCATAATGCCCATTTCTTTTAAGTATTGAACTGGGTGTGTTTCTTTTGACTTATAATTTTTACTTAAATATATTTTGGAAATTCTTTTATTTATAGTCTTATTTACTTTTTAGTCTAATAAAATCATTTTACTACAGTAATAGATTTATTTATTAATGTTTAAATTAATTGATAGATATTTAAATAAAGTCCCATTCATTAAAACATTCTCTAAAATACTTACTTAATTTATATCATTTACTTTTAATAATTTTAATATTTCATCTTAACGACGATTCATGTAATTTTGGAGTATTATATACAACTGCATAACAATATTAATTTTTACTTTTAATTTTTTATAAATGTGCAAAATCACTAAACTTGAATTCAAAATTCACGTAGGTATAAGTTTACTTAAATATAATTAGTATAATATTTTTGTGATGGTAAAATCAGTTGCTTATAATGTACAATCGATTTTTTTCTTCATTTTCTTATATATATAGAAATAAAACTCTGCGATTTTCACCACAGTTACTTATATTAATGGCAGTTAAGAAAAAAAACGTAATTTCCATTACAATTTTTTTCAAATATATCAAATTAAGTATCAATAAATTCATACTTACTGTTTTCTTTAAAACCATTCATTAGATAAGATAGAACTTTTGTATCACTTATGATATAAATATTAAAGGTAAAGTATTTTAAATTTGGTAGTGGCATGGTGTTTTATCAAAAATTCTGCTTAAAACATCTACATACAAAAAATACAACTATGGCTTTGTATGTACAGCCCGCGTTAGAATATAAAAAAAATTAACTTAAAAGTATTAAGTTAATATGTAAAAGTTTTTTGCTATAATATTTTTTCTAATTTTAATGAACGTTTTGATTTAATTAATTTCTAAAAAAACCCCTTTCATGAACATCTAAAAAAAATTCTATTTAAGTATAAATGAATTAACAATATTTTATCTTAAAAAAGGAAGTGAATTACGTTTACTCACACAAGAACTCATACAGCACATTAAAAAATACTTTTATTAATAATAAAATCTTAGCAAGAAGTGAAATTTCAGAGTATATAGTGACTATTTTATGTAAATTAAGATAAATGCAAGCGAACTACGTAAGTGTAAGTATCTATGC
This sequence comes from Piezodorus guildinii, assembly GCA_023052935.1. Lineage (NCBI taxonomy): Eukaryota > Metazoa > Arthropoda > Insecta > Hemiptera > Pentatomidae > Piezodorus > Piezodorus guildinii. The sequence continues at coordinate 28,828 of JAJSOM010000152.1, forward strand.
ATTTCATAGTCAAATAATAATATTATAATAAAAACCAAAAATTTTATTAGAAAATAATTTTATAACATAGTTATTTCAAAACTTTTAAAATGTATAATAAAAAGTAAAGTATTTCAATTGTGAGTAGATATTTACATCTAAAATCTATGCGATAGATGTGATCCATATGTAACAAGTACAACGGAAGTAAACGTATAAACATGTAATAATACTTTTAACTTTATTTTTAAAATATTAAATGTTGATAAATTAACATCAAATATTTATTGTTTTAACCATGTAAATCTAAATATTCACATCATCATTATTCTATGGAAATTAGAAAAAATGTTAATTTTTAAAAAAATGTTAAGAAATAATTTACAAAAAAATAATTATAATAATTTTAATAAATAAGGAAAAATTAACATGCCATTATTAATTTTTTATGAAGTTTATTGAAGACTTCGAGAATTACAAGTTAAAAAAATATTTAGTATTCACACATCAGTCAGTTTTAAAATCCTTTCAGTCCAGAGCCGATCGTTATCAAATGTTATGAAAACAAACCCTATAAAATGATTTTTAAAGATAAAGACTAGTTTTTAAACGCAGTAAATAATTTTGTAATGGTACTAATAATTACTAGTCCAAAGTGATAGCAAAACATATTTTTATGAAAAGAATTTAGCAAATAATTAAAAGAACATTGTAATATTAAAGGGTGATGATTAATGATTAGTTTATTACAATAATAAATCAGATTGGATTTTTTGGGGGTGGGTGAAGCACAATATTGCATAGTAAGTTATAAGTCAATTAAATTTTTTAAAAACATATTTTTCATCAAAAATATCATTAATTTTTTGAACTCATCTTTTAAAAAAAATTAGCCAAGTGGCGAAATAGTAGACGCAGTTGACTCAAAATAACCGTAGAAATACATACCGGTTCTTTCCGGCTTCGCACCAAAAAAATTTTATAATGGTGGTAAAAAAACAAACGATTAACAAAATTAAAGAAATATTTGTATTATTTATACAAATAACAATTTATTATATTACACATAAATAACAATACAAAATTAAATAGTACTATAAAATAAACTAATATTTTTTAGTCTAAATTAATTGCAGGTGTAGTATCATATATTTCAGTAGTGATGCTAATTCATACTATAATAATTATTTAATTGTATTAGATACAACGAATATTTTAAATCACGGTAATTTTTTTAATTTGTAATATAGCCATGAATTTCTCTATTAAATAGAATAAAATAGTAATTTACGCTACTACTTTGACATTTTTTAAAGGGGAAAGTATTTCATATAATTATTATTTTATTTTATAAAGAAATCCTACCTTAAAATTCTTAAAATTAAGTTTAAATATATTGTGATAAATTGATCTTTTAGATCAACAAAATTATTTCTGGGAAACCCTTTTTTTTTAATAAATATCACGAAATTAAAAACAAATTAATAATAACCTACGTATCTATACAATAATAATTATATATTTTATCTCTCAAAAAAATAGAATAATTTAACTCTTATTAATAATAAGATTAACTAATATTTTCAATTCTAAATTAAAGGACATATAACTAATGGCTATTAGTTAATGAGCCAGTGTACCACATCAAAATGGACATCACGTTTGGAAAATATTTACACTCAACTTGAAGCGCTGCAAAAAAAATTTAGTTTAATGAGATAAAGAAAAAAAAAAATGATGGCGTACTATAGATATAAACATGCAGTTCTGGTTTAATATATTATTAACTTTGTTCAAAAAACCAAATTTAAAGATATATAAATCCTCATTAGGTTGTCAAAAATTTATATCTTTAACCATGCCTTTTATTGATGGACTCAGTTAGATTTATAAAATAAAAGGGAGTATAAATCATATATTTAAATTTAATAACCCAAAAGCTCAACATACTTGTGGATGCGGTGAAGCTTTAGATCGAGTCATTAAAAATATGACACAAAAATAAAAAAAAATTCAATAATTTTAAAGAATTACAAAAAATCTAACTTTTACAAAGAAGGGTTTTTTTACAACATTAAAAAACGATGAATTAGAATTAGAATTTAATGAAAATACTATACGTACAATTTCTTCTAAACGTAATGGAACCAAAAAGTGGGTGTAATTTTCGTTTAAAATCTTTTTTTGCTTGTTAAATATCAAGACCAATTGGTTCATGGAACATTTCAACCTTTAATTTTTCAAAATTATCGTTATTATTCTGCTCCTTCATGTGGGTCATCTTAAAGAATGTCATCCTTTAAATTCTGAATCAAAAAAAATGCAAATAATATTTGCATCGAACAATATTTAACACCAAAGTAGAACATACCTTAACAAATTTGGATTCCAAAACAAGAAAATATAGGCATACCCTTGAAAGCTATTTTTGATTCAGTATCCTTTTGTACACTTATCGTAGAAAAATTTTCAGAAAAAGAAATTTTTTTTGTTCATTTAGATGCTATTTTAAAAATTATCCTGATTTGTAAAAAAAATATCTAGTACTAGTACCATAAAAATGATAATTTTTTGCTGCTTTAAATTCTTCGTACATCTGACGGAACTTTTTTATAATATTCCAAAAGGGAAAAATTGTCCTGAACTTTCACCTATTTTCGTATTAATGCTGAAAAAACGCAATTTGAACGCACTTTTCTTATTGCAGATGAAAATTAGTTAGTTATATTGAAGTGTTCCGCTCCTTCGTTAGTAGTCCCAATTACATGCTGCGTATAGAATATATTTCATAGAAATGCGAATAAAATATTCTACAGGCAAATTGGTTTCTGGAAATAAAAAGGAATCGGTATTCTGAATTTTGACTAAACTCTCTTTGGAAGGTGATATATAAAATGTCGTGGATACAATCAAAACAGGTTACCATTCTTGGAAAACCCTATTTATTTAAAAGGGAATTTTTCGATTAATTTTATCTGTTGCTTAACAAACGGATACAACAAGCAATTCAGGCACAAAAAATTCATATTGGAAAAATACTCGGTCAAACTATAATTTCTAAAGTATTTCGGCTTAATAGTCAAATACGTATCTGGTTTTTAAAAATCACTGCTAATGCAATAATTCACGTAATTTTAACTATTGATTCAATGCTTATGGGAACAATTGCCCGTCAATACTTTACCGATATTAAATATCTAATAACTTATCAAATTAGAACATGAACCACGACATCACGTATCGGAGAAAACACTTTTTAAATTTTGCAAAATTGTATTAATCAACAGGATGCAATTCTATGATTGTTAATGGTTTTTGAAAGATGTTTTTTCTGAACTACCATTAGAATTTGCCGAGAAGCTCAAAAAATTTTTCAAAAAATCTTGAACATAGCTTGGTTTAAAGAATGTTTTTTTAACCAAAAAAAAAAGGGGAAAAAGTTAATTAACAAAGATTTAACATGATATTGAAAAAAAAAAATTTTAAATTTCTTTAAACCCAACCGTTAAACAGGGGAAAACATGCTACAGGGGGCCCAATGGGGTTTTGGGAAAAATACCTATCTATACTTTGCAGGGCAAAAATTATAAAATTTCTAATGGTTTGATTTTTTTTTTAAAAACAAAAATTTATTGGATTAAAAACAGAAAAAACGTGCATGAATATTTTTATAGCTTTTCAATCCAATTGAAAACCAGGTATTAGTAAATCAATTTTTTTGCATTACTGCAGTGAATATCATTAAATAGTAAAAAAAAATAAATCATTTGTGATTTTCAAATTTTATAAAAAAATAAATGCTAAACACAGAAGATTTTTTACTAAAGATGTAATTTATTTGTTTGTGGAAAAAAACGTAATATTTACAATGGCACTTTAAACCCAAACTTATTTAGATAAACTGACTCTGATTAGATATTGATGCATTAAAAATTGTAGCATAATAGAATTAATAATCAAGAAAAATAATCGTGCATTTATTATTAGTTACTCATTACCACGTATTGAATTAAAATTAAACCTATTTTGTTCACGAATAAAGGTCAAATGGTTTAAATAGATGCAAAACTTGTAATATTTGAGACCGTTAGGCTGCTTACAAAAAAATATATATTTTAATTAAATAATTGTATCAATATAATTTTCTCATACACAAAGAGAATTATGATTCAAATTTCTTTATCATAATACATAAATGTGAATTTTCCCTATTTTTCAAAAATTATCTTATCAAATTTTCTGATTTTGTGAAATAGTAAATTTCAAATCTCAATCATTCATATGTTTTTTAAATGGTTTAAATCAAATTTATACATAAGATTCCCTTTTGATTTGATCTATTTATAATGTATCATCATTTTAATTTTTAAAACGAATTCCTTAAATTTAAAAGTTTTCTTGAAAGAAAATTAATATTTATATTCAAAATCAAATTTAAATTAATTTATTATATAACGATGAGAAAAAATCCTTATATGGTTTATCTCATTATTTATTAAAAAAACTAAGCGAATTTTGAAATTTTGTTACTGTAATTTAAAGAAATTAAAGTAAACGTTGCAATATTTAAAATAAAATTCTATTTGAATCTATTAAAAATTTACAAAAATATTTAATCTAATATTTAAATTATGTTCTAATCAATGAGATTTTATAAATTTTAATCAGACGCGTTTAAACATAATACCTTCAATTAACTAAATGATACTAATACTATTATATTTCATTACATTCCCTATATCAACATAATAATATAACAATGTAGTCATAATAATATTGTAATAAGCAATTAAAACATATACTGCAATCCCTTTATAATGGGAATTTACGTGCAAAATTAAAACATAAATCAAAAAAGTAAAATTTATAATTATAATTAACTAAAATCAACTGAATTCATTTTATAAATGTATTTTAATTTTCCGTTTTTTACAAAAAATTGATATACAAATTTTATTCTATTAAACGTGTATATAAATTAAACAAAAAAAAATTTAAAAAAAATTAAAATTTAAAAATATTAAATAAAAATTTTTTTTTTTTTTTTAAAAAATAAAAAGGAAAAATTAAATTTAAAAATTTTTAAAATTTTTTAAAAAAAATTTTTAAAACCCCCAAAAAAAAATTTTTACAAAAAATTTAACTAAAATTTAATTTTAAATAAAATTTTTAATAAAAATTTTTTTCAGCCCCCCATTTTTAAGCCGGGGTTTTTTTTTAAAAAACATAAAAAGATTAAATATGAAAAAATTTTTAAAAGTATTACTATTGCCAACCCCAAATTTTTATAAAATTTTTTGTATTTTTTAAAAATGACCAATTTAAAAAAAATTTTTTTTTCCCCCTAAAAATTGGCAAAAAAAAAATTTTTTTTTTTTTGAAATTTTTTTTTTTTTTTTTTTTTTTTTTTTTTTTTTTTTTTTTTTTTTTTTTTTTTTTTTTTTTTTTTTTTTTTTTTTTTTTTTTTTTTTTTTTTTTTTTTTTTTTTTTTTTTTTTTTTTTTTTTTTTTTTTTTTTTTTTTTTTTTTTTTTTTTTTTTTTTTTTTTTTTTTTTTTTTTTTTTTTTTTTTTTTTTTTTTTTTTTTTTTTTTTTTTTTTTTTTTTTTAAAAATTTTATTTTAAGAAAAATTTTTTTAATAATTTTAAATTAAAATCATGTTTGGAATTATATATTTTTTTTTTTAATTTACAAAAATTATCATCATTAAATTTAATTTTCTGAAAAAATATAATTCTAAATTCTATAAGTTTTTAAAATTAATAATTTTTTCTAGAAATATTTTTAAAAAATAATATTAATTTTAATTTAAAAAAATTATAAATTAATTTAAAGACTTATAAATTAAAAATTTAGACCCAAATAAAAATTTTTGAAAGAAAATTTTATTTTTTACTAAGATTGAGTTGAATAAAATATATAATTAATTTTTAAAAAAATTCTAAAAATTAATATTTTTAAGATTAAATTTATTTTAATTTTTAAAAAGTTTTTATTAAATTTTTTTTAAAAAAAATTTTAAATAATTTTTTTAAAAATTTTTTTACC